>REGL01002128.1:5541-18210 GCA_004194395.1 Aurelia aurita complex sp. Pacific
TTTTTTTTTTTTTGGTATTTACTTGTAGTTTTATCAATTATTTCTCTCTCTAGTAGTTACTTGTAGTGGCATGTTCGTATTTCCTGTTTTATGTTTCCATGGGGTAGTCATAGTTTTCGCTCCAATTGGTATTGTATTAGTAGTAGGGTATGGTATTTTGTAAGTAATGTTGAAAGTAATATGTATTGTAAGTTATTAAATGATGTATAAAAAAAAAAAAAAGCTGATGACTCGGAAACCAATGTATCATATCAGATACTTGTCTTTCTCTCACCCTTGTCAAATGAACGAATCTAATCCTATGTAATAATCCTTTGGCAGAGTTGCCATCCAAACACACTAGGCCATGTTACGTGCCGAACCCATATTTGGGTGGCTGATGAACGTCAACAGAAAATACTGTTATCTGATTGGCTAGAATTTGACTGGAAGTGGCGTGCGCCACTCTTGTGTACTTAGATTCCCTTCAACGATGTTTTCAAAGTTTGTTTTGAAGCTTTCTGGAATTTTTTTTACCGTCTATTGAGTTTCATGGAAAGAACGCGTCTTGGTGCAGGTTTGATGGCCCACATTGATTGATCGTTGCATTTTAAAAGATTGTTATATTTTAAGATTTTTTCTGTCTCCAGGGACGAAGTAGTGGCAGCTGATGCTGATGATATTGACCCTGGTGTGACTAACTGGCGAATACTTTCTCCGTATGGTTTGAATCTCGCTTTGAAAATCTACTACGAGCTGTGTAGCATGGTAAGCAATTACCTTTTCGAAGTGGATGGTAACGCCAAAATGATGCAGTATTTTCAACAGCCGATCTTGGCAACCCATAGCAAATAGGCTATTTGACATATTTTCCAAAATTTGTTTCTTTCCTTACAGTCAAATGTTGACTTCGAATTTTGATTTTTCCGAAGCAAAAATAACAGTTAATATTTTCTGCGCCAAAAATTTTTAGAAATAGTTAATAATTGTTGACCAAAAAACCAAACGTAGGCTAGCAACTATCAATAATTTGTTTAATAATTTTAGCGACATTTTAACTTTGAAAAAAACAACGGAATTATTTTTCGAAATCTTGGACCGTTTGAGAATATACCAATTGACTACCGGGTGTCTCAAAAATGTATGGGACTGATTTGGTTGTGTCCAGCAATATAAATTTAGCTTTAATCAATGCAATGCCTAGTCGCTCTCAAGATGTTCCTCGATAGTTACCTTGAACATAGATACCTCGTTTTTGTTGGTCCAAACTAGTGCTTTGTCGTTTTGGGCTAAACAAATTCTCAAAGAACATTTTAGACAATTGCACAATTAGTGACTTCTAGCAAACAGAATATAATATGATCTATATCTTCACATTTTGGCAAGGCTATCGTTGATTCATTCGATGTGCTTCAAGAATTTGTTCAGGCCAAATCGTCAAAGCTCTGGCTTGGAGTTGGAAGCAAATTTGAGCTTTCGAGATTAATATTTTTACTTTCACACCACCAATACCAGCAATCGAGGTACTTCTGTTCTAGGCAGCTATCGAAGAGCATTTTGACTAAAGCTAAATTCATATCGCTGGAACCAATCAAATCCGTATATTTTTTGGGACACACCTGGTAGATGTTTCTATTTGCTATCAAAGAGGCAAATTACTTTTAAGCTTACCCGATAGTATCGATGCGGATCCGACCATTCCCTCCAAAGCTAAGGAAGCAATATCTACTCGATTTTTAAGAGGTAGATCTGTTAGTTTGTTCTAAATATTAGATGCTAGCATAGCCTTTATACGTGTTCATTCAATGATGATTTTTGAGGAATTAATTTGCATTTAAATCGATTCGTATTTTGACGAAGAGGGTATGGTTCTTTTTGAAGTAAACTCATTTCATGACAAGAAATATACCTGCATGGAAGACGTCCAAAATTGAATAGGATTGGGCCTTGTAGATCAATTCCAAGTCCTATGATTTTCGAAATAATCTACTGTGTGTTCCAAAAACCGGTGAAAATCCTGTACCCAACTTTCAAAAATTCTGATCGCCATGAATTTAAGCCCAATTAACCAATGCAAGTTTGTGTGTTAACCCTTGATTGCCAAACTAATTTTTGATAGTTCTCTCTGATTATTGCATCCTTGGCGATCAACGAACGCAAATTTACTCTCAAGCCCAGACCAGAGCTGCCATTGCTAGACCCCTGAGAAGGCCAGAAACCCTAAATTGTGGCAACCTTCAATATTCTCGGCAAACAAAACGTTCCTTAAGAAATTGTATCCCTGTTTCTTATTAATCAAGGGAATTCTTTACCTTAATACCTTAATAAAACTGTGGTGTAAAATAAAGAAAACTCATTTTTCATTTCATTTCATTTCATTTTGATTTATTTTAACAGGGTTAANGGCTACCTCATGGCAACATAAAACAGGAAATACGAACATACCACTGCACGTAACTGCTAGAGAGAAAAATAATTGCTAATACTACACGTAACCTTAAAGGGGACCTACATAAAACTACACTTAACTGCTACTACAAATAAAAGGAATGTTTAAAATACAAACGGAAAACTAGGGTACAAGCGAAGGAAGCTTGCAATCAAGTACGGTAATTGCAAGTGTGCACGCATACTTTAACGTTCAAACAACCTTATTTTTACTCCTTCCTTTCAGCGCTTTTAATTGTACCTTCTTTCTCACTCAGGGTATGCTGAATAAGCATGATATACCGAAAATAAGTCACTATCTTCACAAAGTACTTGCAGACTTTTGCACTCGTATAGAAAGGTGTGTGTATCTTATTCCATTTGAACTAGAAAAAAGGATGCTTGGCTGCTTGTTTATAATCTTGGTTAATATGAGACTTTCTTGCAGGCTCAAATTTGTGTCCAACTCCAATCCATAGCTGTGGCCGTTCGGCCTGAATAGCTTATTGACGTGCGTAAAACGTGCGTGCGTATATTTTGGGACAAACTTTGAGTTAATTTTAAATGGCCGCAGGGTTGTTGTGAAATTCCATGCTCCCTGTGGCATCGTTGTGTAATCGTATGTGATTGTGTGTATGTAGGTTGTATTTGTAGTTTAGATATATTGTAAATATTATGAGCATATATAAAAAAAGAACGTGCGTAAAATAAATCAAGAATATCCTCGATAGAATTTGAATTAGATTAGATCACAATATATTCCGTTCCATAGGAGCCAGCCACTGTGCAGTTTATTTAATTTTTCGTTTAATTTCAGTTTAAATTCTACAATAATATCGACAAACGAGTTATCTTTTTTCAAGTTAACTATCGAGGAAAGTTTTGAGAGTGATTAGCCGTTGATTAAAGCTTGCTTCGCATCGCTGTACCCAACCAAATATGTATGCTTTTTTCTGGGACACCCTGTAAGTCTCTACATTTTGTATGTCCATATACAGACGTAACATGTGGGCATTTCATTTTATTTTTCCGAGTTTTCTTTCAATTTTCACAATACGTTTACCCATTTGCGTGGAGTAAAGCAGATGACTGGGAAACCAATGTATCATATCAGATATTTGTCTTTCTCTCACCCTTGTCAAATGAACGAATCTAATCCTATGTAATAATCCTTTGGTAAAATTGCCATGCAAACACATTAGGCCATGCTACGTGCCGAACCCATATTTGGGTGGCTGATAAATGTCAACAGAAAATACTGTTATCTGATAGGATAAAATTTTGACTGGAAGTGGTGTGCGCCACTCTTGTGTACTCGGATTCCCTTCAACGCTGTTTTCAAAGTTTGTTTTGAAGCTTTCTGGAAATTTTTTCCTGTATATTGAGTTTCATGGAAAGAAAGCGTATTGGTGTAGGTTTGATGGCCCTCATTGATTGATCATTGCATTTTAAAACATTATTATATTTTAATAATTTTTCTGTTTCAGGCACGAAGTATTGGCAGCTGATGCTGATGATTTTCACCCTGGTGTGACTAACTGGCGAATACTTTCTCCGTATGGTTTGAATCTCGCTTTGAAAATCTACTACGAGCTGTGTAGTATGGTAAGCAATTACCTTTTCGAAGTGGATGGAAACGCCAAAATGATGCAGTATTTTCAACAGCCGATCAACAGCTTGGCAACCCATAGCAAATAGGCTATTTGACATATTTTCCAAAATTGTTTCTTTCCTTACAGTCAAATATTGACTTTGAATTTTGATTTTTCCGAAGCAAAAGTAACAGTTACTATTTTCTGCTCCAACAATTTTTAGAAATAGTTAATGATTGTTGACCAAAAAACCAAACGTAGGCTAGCAACTATCAATAATTTGTTTAATAGCTTTAGTGACATTTTAACTTTGAAAAAAACAACGGAATTATTTTTCGAAATCTTGGACTGTTTGAGAATGTACCAGTTGACTACCGGGTGTCCCAAAAAAGTATGGGACTGATTGGGTTGTGTCCAGCAATATAAATTTAGCTTTAATCAATGCCTATTCGCGCTCAAGATGTCCCTCGATAGTCATCTTGAACATAGGTACCTCGTTTGTTGGTCCACCTCCAAACGAGTGCTTTATCGTTTTGTGCTAAACAAATTCCTAGAGAACATTTTAAAAAATTGCACAATGGGTGGCTTCTAGCAAACAGAATATAGTATGATCAAATATTTTCACATTTTGGCAGGGCATTCATTCGATGTGCTTCAAGATTTTTTTGAGCCAAATCGTCAAAGCTCTGGCTTGGAGTACCCCCTGGTAGATATCAGCTACTCTATTTCTATTTGCTGTCAAAGAGGCAAATGACTTTTAAGCTTACCGATGCAGGCGCGGATCTAGACCAGGTTGAACGGTTTGCACAAACCGGTCAGATTTTCAGAATAATGAATATTTTCATTTTGTTTCTAAACTTTTATCATCTGCGTGAAATTAGCCTGACTCGCAGACCAAACAAGAATACGAGTTCCTCGTTGTGAAATGGGCATTATGCGAAGGCGCAATATTGAATTTCAGTACCCACTTATGGATGATATCATTGCAAGTTATCTTTTCAAGATTCAATGCAACGTAATCCTCACTAATTGAGTGAGAATAGCAGTCACCAAGCCAACGTTTGTTATTTCAATACGAATATTGACTTACTCATAAAGGAATTTAGTCTTGCGCAAGGGAAGGAAATTCTGACCCGGTCACCCATTCATTTGAGCTTATGACCCGGTCAGAACTCGGTCAAACCCGCTCAAAATTGCGCAAGGCAGCTNCTTATGGATGATATCATTGCAAGTTATCTTTTCAAGATTCAATGCAACGTAATCCTCACTAATTGAGTGAGAATAGCAGTCACCAAGCCAACGTTTGTTATTTCAATACGAATATTGTCTTACTCATAAAGGAATTTAGTCTTGCGCAAGGGAAGGAAATTCTGACCCGGTCACCCATTCATTTGAGCTTATGACCCGGTCAGAACTCGGTCAAACCCGCTCAAAATTGCGCAAGGCAGCTCCATATGCTCCATAGGTTTTTCAGTACTTGTAGTCAAACACAACGGACCATGGAACCATGGACTACAGAACCACGGAACCAAGAACCACGTACAATATTCTTCAGTATTGTGAGTCTGCAAATCTGAAAATCTTGAGAACGAATCTTATAAAATTTAGGAATGTAGAGATTAGAGAAAGAACATTGTGCTGTTTTTCGTGATAATGCTGCAGATAGATGCACTCTACTATAATATAGTCATGGATACAAAATTACAGTGCACTTATTGAGGGTAGTTTCAGGCATTAAAAAAAGAACCCTAAGTAGTTGGATGGCCGTAGAATTGCATTGCTATAGGATTTATTGAAACTAGGCGTTTTATTTTCAAAAGGGCGTTGCCTAAGAAGAAAGGGCGCTTCCCAAGAAGCAAAAGGGCGCGGCTCGAAAATTTTTCGGGGGGCTTCGCCCCCGGACCCCCAGTTTCATTGCGCCTTCGGCGCAATAGACCGGTCACCAATTTCAAGATCCGATCTATTCACCTCCAAAGCTAAGGAAGCAATATCTACTCGCATAGGACCCGGTTTTTAAGAGGTAGATCTGTTAGTTTGTTCTAAGTATTTGATACTAGCATAGCCTCTATACGTGTTCATTCAATGAGGATTTTTAAGGAATTGATTTGCATTTAAATCGATCGATTCGTATTTTGACGAAGAGGGTATGGTTCTTTTTTAAGTAAACACATTTCATGACAAGAAATCTAATGTACCTGCATGGAAGATGTCCAAAATTGAATAGGATTAGGCCTTGTAGATCAATGCCAAGTCCGATGATTTATGAAAGAATCTACTGTGAGTTCCAAAAACCTGTACACAACTTGCAAAAATTCTGACCGCCTTGAGTTTAAGCCGAATTAACCAATGCAAGTTTGTATGTTAACTCTTGATTGCCAAACTAAATTTTGATAGTTTTCTTGGATTATTGCTTACTTGGCGATCAACGAACGCTAATTTACTCTCAAGCCCAGACCAGAGCTGCCATTGCTAGACCCCTGAGAAGGCCAGAAACCCTAAATTGTGGCAACCTTCAATATTCTCAGCAAACAAAACGTTCCTTAACAAATTTTATCCCTGTTTCTTATCAATCAAGGGAATTCTTTACCTCAATAAAACTGTGGTGCAAAGTAATAAAACGGTGGTGTAAAGTAAAGAAAACTTTTTATCAATGATAATGTAATGTTATTGGCACTAAGAATTTCTGTTTCTCGGTTTCTAGCAAAGGATGTAAACTTTGAATGTCGAGGGCTAGCATGCTTCTGTCCTCCCTGAAATCGTTAAGTTCTCTCTAACTGAAGCTTTCGTTTGGGCCTGAGAGTAAATTCTATACTAAATGAGTTATCGTGCTGCAACCAAGTTACCAACATGTAATCGGAAATACCAAAATTCCACTTAGACATTGAGGATTAAAATGAAAATTAGGGCGATCACTCTTGACGTCAACATTTTTCAAACTTGTATGTGAAGTTTTTGGGACACCCGGTAATTGTCTTAAACCATCTGATTTTGTTACGATGAACGGTAATGATGGTTGGGCTGCAAGTTTGCCTTAGGAGGCTATATTCTACACCATATTTGTGCCGTGACTAGCTAAACCATTGACATAAACTCTTCAAGAAAAGTTAGGCTTATAAGTCCTTACGTTTGGCTGTAATAGTATTTCTCCACCTTAACACCATAATGTGACTCTCGTCAAATCATGATTATTTTTACTTCACTCAGAATTCATCTTCTGTATTCCATGATGAACATTTTCACATCGACTTTCAATTGCTAACTGGCATCAGTCAACTAACGAGACCTGATTTTCTGCATACGTTTGATGGAAAGTAAGGATTTTCAATTTAATTGTAGTTGCAATCCTTTGTATAAAGCGCAAAGGGAATTGTTAGTAGATTTCTCAGTTGCCTGCACTTGCAGCTACAATGATATATAGGCACAATATCTTTTCTGAAGTATAGTTTACAGCCTCAAGCGTAAAGGGTTAAATGTTTTGCGCTTAAGCCTATATCGCCAGTACCGAAAAAAATGCTGTAAATCCTCAAGTACACCCCGGTGGATATGTTTGTAAAATGAATTGTTGGGTGGTGGCTTATTCGAGGGGGGTTATTTGCTAAAATTAGTTTCAAGGCGGGGTTTATTCGAGGGGTAGAGGTCTTTTTCGAAAATTCAGATTAATCGAGGATTTACGATATGACAAAATAGTTAGAGTGGAAAAAGATGAATTGACAGAAGAGAGGTATAGGTCATACGAAAAGGAAAGAACGCAACGTAAGAGAAAACGCTAGATGTAAGAAAAGATGACCTCATAGAAAAATGCAACCTTCAAAGAAACTAAAATGTAAATGAAAAGGGTTTGCTGAGTCCATGTGGCAGAAGAGAGAGAGTTTTGTTTTGTTTTACCATTTACTGTCCGAGTATCATTTCAACACACCTGCACATCTACCATTTTGCTCCAAATAGCAAGTTAGGAGTATATCATATCGGAAACTCCAAAGAATGCATTAGTAACACATCTGCATTGTCTGGAGGTTGTTAACGTGAATGTATTACTAAAGTATAACCAACAACTATGTAGAGTAAAATTGTTTTTGGACATATAACCACAAATATTTTCCAAAATACTGCAAACCAGATATCGTTCGAAAGAACTTAGCGAGTGAAACTTAATTCTTGCAAGTGTTATAAAATTTTGGTTACTTTTGAGGCGTTCAGTCCGTTGGGAATTTTAGGAAGTTTTTTGCTTCACAAACTTGTCGAACCTCCTATCCATCATTCGAAAATGCAGGTCTTCGCAAACAGTAATATGAAATTAGATCGTGCATAGAGTGACTGGTTTGACCGTCGCCTGTCATAGAACGCACTGTGGTCAATTTTTTTAATTAAAATTTGACAGAAATTGCCTCGACCATGGGCTATTCCGGTGCTTACTGTTTCATAAAGAACGGATCTTGCCGTATTCTGATTGCAGATTCCTAATCAGAAAGCATCACAGTGTCAAATGATGCAAAATTTGCTTTGTAAAAAATATAAACAAAAACTTCAAATAATTCCCAAGGGACTGAGCCCCCTTAAGTCAACAACATATCATTACGCTTGAAAGATTCAAGTTTCGCTCTCAAATCCGTTCTGAATGATACCCAGCATGCAGTGTTTTTCAATATAATGGTAGTTCTATGACCAAAAACCGTTTTACTCTACATAGTTTTTGGTTGTACTTTAGAGCCAGATTTTTTGGATGGATGAATGTTATTTCGCTTAACGGAATGTCCTTTTAGCCGACAGAAGTACCAAGATGACACAAATATGTATGGTTGTGAAATCATGCTCTACCCTTCAGATTCTTTCTGTGATCTCCAAGATTTTCAAATTCAAATTTTGATGTGGTGACCTCTGTTTTTATTTAAATAGATGATTTTAGTACCAAAGATAGCTGAGATGTTAAAAACACGACGTTTCGAGCGTATACTCNAAATTGTAAGTGGCATTTGTAGTGAGGACCCGGTGACCATGCGTCTTTCCTCGCTGCAAATGCCACAGTAACTTGCATTAACTTGTTGTTTTTAACTTTTAGATTGATAAAAAAAGAAAAAAAAACCTCTTTGATCATTCAAAAATGCGCTTAGCCTCGTTTTGAAAGTAGCTAACGAAAGAGCAGTTTTGACTTCATAGCTCAACTTGTTCCAAACAGTAACCCCTCGATACCAAAAGCTCTGCTGCCCATTTGAGGGCTTACACAGTGGAATCCTGAGGTCAGTACTGGTATTACGTAAGGTCCGATTGCAAGAATCGGACAATTTGTAAAACATAGATTGCATGTAGGGAGTTGCAAGCCCATTCAAGGCTTTATAAACTATACAAGCTGTCTCAAAGTCAATAATTTCTTTGACTGTTAACCACCGTAGTTGTGATATTAATGGCAACGATGATTGATCGAATGGACTGTTTGTAACGACACGTGCTGCTCGATTTTGGAGCTTTTGCAATTTTCTAAGTATGGTATCACCAGCATATCCCCAAACAGAAGAGCAGCAATATCTAAAATGCGAATCTACTATACTATGATACATCTTTTGGATGGTTTCCAACGAAAGATATTTCTTGGAATACTTGAGCATTCCTATTCCTCGTGAAATCTTACCGATAGCAATGTTGATTTGCTCTTTCTAATTCAGTAACGGATCAATTTGTACCCCAATGTATTTGATGTTGCCCGTAGATTCAATCTTTTCGTCATTTATTTGAAAACTGGGAAAATTGGTTGAATCATTGCAATCTAGTCTTCTGAGGTTGGGTGCTTTACCAAGGATCATGCCCTTTGTCTTTGCGACATTGAGAGACAGTTTATTTCCATGTAGCCACGAACAAAGATTCTGAAGATCGAGTTGATAGCATTGCTCAGGCCGGAGATAGATTTCGAGGAATAAGAAATGCTTGTCTCATCTGCATACATTGTGGCCTTAGTTCTTTGTAAGGCAAACGGCAAGTCATTTATATAGATCTAAAATAGGAGTGGACCAAGGCAGGAGCCCTGAGGCATCCCAAATTTGATGTCCTGTATTTCAGATATGTTGCCATCTACCTTACAGCATTGCTTCCTATTACTTAGGTATAATATGAACCAGTCAAGCTCCACGCCTTCATCTCCATAGAAACGCAGCTTAGCAATGAGAATATCGTGGTCGACAGTGTCAAAGGCTTTCTTTAAGTCGATAAAAGTGATTCCAGTAAAAAACCCTTTGTCGAAATTTAGATACCAATCATTGGTACACTTTAGTAAGCATGTCAATACGGAGTGAAAGAGCCTGAAACCCGACTGGTCTGAGTAGAAAATTCATTCTCAGTAAAATAATTAAATGCCTGCTCAAAGACTATCTTGATCAATGATAATGTAATCTTATTGGCACTAAGAATTTCTGTCTCTCGGTTTCTAACAACACCCACAAAGCATATAAACTTTGGATGTCGAGGGCCGACATGCTTCTGCCCTCCCTAAAATCGTTTGGTTCTCTCTGAAGCTCTGGTTTGGGCCTGAGAATAAAATCTATACTAAATGATTTATTGTGCTGCAACTAAATTACCAAAATGTACATGGAAGATACCGAGATTCCATTTAGGCATTGAAGGTTAAAATGAAAATAGGACGATCACTCTTGACGTCAACATTTTTCAAACTTGTGCAATTTTTGGGACACCCGGTAATTGTCCTAAACCTTTTAATTTTGTTACGATGAACGCTAACGATGATTGGGCTGCAAGTGTGCTTTGGAGGCTATATTATACACCATATTTTTGCCGCAAAAAGCTAGACCATTGAGATAAACTCTTCAAGAAAAGTCAGGCTTATAAGGCTTTACGTTTGGCTGTAATAATATTTCTCCTCCTTAACACCATTATGTGACTCTCGTTGAATCATGATTATTTTTACTTCACTCAGAATTCATCTTCTGTTTTCCATGATGAACATTTTCACATCGACTTTCAATTGCTAACTGGCATCAGTCAACTAACAAGACCTGATTTTCTGCATACGTTTGATGCAAAGTAAGGATTTTCAATTTCTTCGTAATTCTAATCTTTTGTATAAAATGCAAAGTGAATTGTTGGTATATTTCTCAGTTGCCTGCACTTGCAGCTACAATGAGCAATAGGGACAATATCTTCTCTGAAGTATAGTTACAGCCTCAAGCGTAAAGGGTTAAATGTTTTGCGCTTAAGCCTATACGGTATCTGCAATAGCGAAAAAAATTCTGCAAATCCTCAAGTACCTGGTGGATATGTTTGTAAAATGAATTGTTGAGTGGTGGCTTATTCGAGGGGGGTAATTTGCTAAAATTAGTTTCAAGGCGGGGATTTTTTGAGGGGGAGAAGTCTTTTCCGAAAATGCAGCTTAATCGAGGATTTACGATAGACAAAATAGCTAGAGTAGAAAAAGAGGAATTGACAGGAGAGATGCGTCATACGAAGGAAAGAACGCAACGTAAGAGAAAACGCTAGATGTAAGTAAAGATGACCTTATAGAAAAATGAAACCTTCCAAGAAACTAAAATGTAAATGAAAAATGTTTGCTGAGTCCATATGGCAGAAGAGAGAGTTTTTGTTTTGTTTTACCATTTACTGTACAAAAATCCATTTCAGGATTATTTCAACACACCTGCGCATCTACCATTTTGCTCCAAATAGCAAGTTAAGAGTAAATAATATCGGAAACTCCAAAGAATGCATTAGTAACAAATCTGCATTGTCTGGAGGTTGTTAGCGTGAATGTATTACCAAAGTATAACCAAAAACTATGTAGAGTGAAATTGTTTTTGGCCATAGAACCACAATTATTTTCCAAAATAATGCAAACTAGATATCATTCGAAAGAACTTAGCGAGCGGAACTTGATTCTTGTAAGTGTTATAAAATTTTGGTTACTTTAGGGGGTTCAGTCCGTTGGGAATTTTAGGAAGTTTTTGCCGCACGAACTTGTCGAAGCTCCTATCCATCATTTGAAAGTGCAGGTCTTCGCAAACAGTAATATGAAATTAGATCTTGCATAGAGTGACTGGTTTGACTGTCGCCTGTCATAGAACGCACTGTGGTCAATTTTTTTAATTAAAATTTGACAGAAATTGCCTCGACCATGGGCTATTCCGGTGCTTACTGTTTCATGAAGAACGGAGTTTGCCGTATTCTGATTGCAGATTCCTAATCAGAAAGCATCACAGTGTCAAATGATGCAAAATTTGCTTTGAAAAAAATATAAACAAAAACTTCAAATAATTCCCAAGGGACTGAGCCCCCTTAAGTCAACAACATATCATTACGCTTGAAAGGTTCAAGTTTCGCTCTCAAATCCGTTCTGAATGATACCCAGCTTGCAGTGTTTTTCAATATAATGGTAGTTCTATGACCAAAAACCGTTTTACTCTACATAGTTTTTGGTTGTACTTTAGAGCCAGATTTTTTGGATGGATGAATGTTATTTCGCTTAACGGAATGTCCTTTTAGCCGACAGAAGTACCAAGATGACACAAATATGTATGGTTGTGAAATCATGCTCTACCCTTCAGATTCTTTCTGTGATCTCCAAGATTTTCAAATTCAAATTTTGATGCGGTGACCTCTGTTTTTATTTAAATAGATGATT
The DNA here is from genome assembly GCA_004194395.1 of Aurelia aurita complex sp. Pacific. Lineage (NCBI taxonomy): Eukaryota > Metazoa > Cnidaria > Scyphozoa > Semaeostomeae > Ulmaridae > Aurelia > Aurelia aurita complex sp. Pacific. The sequence continues at coordinate 18,157 of REGL01002128.1, forward strand.
TTAGTACCAAAAATAGCTGAGATGTTAAAAACACGACGTTTCGAGCGTATACTC
>REGL01002128.1:24965-35551 GCA_004194395.1 Aurelia aurita complex sp. Pacific
GGCAGAGCAGTTGAGAATTACAACAGCCCAACTTTGTTGCAATAATTTTTAAAGAGGGGGGGGGGGGCATTCTTTTTGAGTCACCTTTTGTAATCAAACGGATCTTTTAGACTTCAGAATGAAAATTCTTATTTCAAAGGGGTACTTTTTCAAACATATTGTATAACTGTAGGTATCTTTTACAGATACTTTATAAAATTATAGCCTGTGCTCTGGAGAAAAATTAATTTTTCGTATCATTGGCAATCATGTCTCACAAATTTGCGGAATTATGATACCAGAATTTTAAAATCTTGATGGTTTATGGATACTAATTTCTCAGCCAAAATGGCACGGCCCAATGAGATGGCAGGTCAAAATACCCCTCACTTCAGAGAGTATTATTTCTAGTGTTGAAAATATCTATAGTCCGTTTTTTTCAGGACTGGTCTGCCGCCTCATACTATCTGACGAAGTTTTTATTCCTCAATTTTCGGCAGTGGTGAAACAAACTACAAAGGTATTTACCGTAGATTTTATTGACGCTAGTATTTTATCTCAATTTGTAGTAAGACAGAGGAAATTCAAGAAATCACAACATTTAGACTTTCAAGCGATCTAATAGACGAACTCTTTTGGCCTCATCCGAAATAAGTCTTTTAGCTATTCTAAAAAAAAGCCTAGGTCGAGCGTTAATTTTATACAGTTTATATGACGTTTTTGACTGACTGGCGTCAGAGCTTCTATCACCATTGTGCAAATTCGAAAATTCTTCAAAATTTAGCAAAGTATCGTTCGATTCTGATTCTTTTCAGAATAGCTAAAAGGTACCCGGTGCGCCAAAGTAAACTATGCACGTTTGGCAGGCAACAATAAATCGTACACTGGACCGATTTTGAAGATTTATTACTTAACCTTTAGAAAAAAGCCTGGATTAGATCCTAGGAGTTTTGCATTTTTTGTTTTCATCATTTAGAGCTAGAAGCGAGTTTCTTAAGATTTTCGTTTTCGAAAACACTGAAAACGATCAAAAAACGTTGATCAAATTTTCTAAAGACTCGACATGATGGACAAAGACAAAATGTTTTCGGGGTGATTTGGGGGATTTATAAGTTGATTAATGTAAAATTCTGCACGAACTTTATTTCAACGATTTTGGCCTGTTGCGAAATTCTGTAATAGTTGCAATAAAGTGCCGCCCCAAGCCGTCACAAAGTCAAAATTCAAGAAGAATCGATACTTGCTGGCCTCATGACGCTTCATCTTTTGTCTCTGTAACTCCTTTGACACAGGTACGCAACCTGCACCAAAGCATAAATTAAATGACACTACAAAAGGGAAGACATCTTGATATCATTGAAAATAATGATACGTTTCTCCCAAGATAGAATCCACTCTCGTACAGCAGATTACAGCTAATCAATTTCTAAATCCCAAATCACCACGAAAAATTTTTGTCTTTGTCAATTCATGTCGACTCTTAAGTAAAGCCGATCGACGTTTTCTGATCGTTTTCAGTGTCGAAAATCTTAAGAAACTCGCTTCAGTTCTAAAAATTGAGAACGAAAAAATTTGCCATAAATCCCAGAATCTAATTCGGGCGTTTTGCTAAATATTAAGTCGTAAATCTTCAAATTGTTCCAGTGTACGATTTACCGTGGCCTGCCAAACGTGCATACTTTATTTTGGCACACCCTGTATATTGTTTTATTGAACATCGACTAACCTTGCGTAGACGGTATGGATAGCTTCTGTTTCTCGTCTACAGTTACAACATTTCTTTAGTAGAGTGTTAACTCTGTTTGATACTGCCTCGTTAGTAAAAAAGAATGCCCTTTCGAAAGGCCACTGCTCCCTGGATGCCACGGCAATAGTATTGGATACTTTATTTTTCAACAGTGGAGGTGTTGAAAAAAGAAAAATCAAATTTAATTGTCTGAAATTGGCCAAGTACGTTCTGAAATTATAGGGATTGTTTCAAGAAAGCCCCCGCAAGAAACCTTCAATCGTTCCGAGAATAACGACCAAATTGCTAGCACATAAAGTCTGCGTAATGACGCCCGATTCACTGTCTTCTCTTTGAAACGCTTCGCTTTTGTGCCCCTACCGACTCTTATCCCATAGCCAATTAAGATATGTTTTGCATTGCTCAAAAGCATTGTCCAGCAGAACGCATTATTCCCCAATGGTACTTCCGTATAATTGATTGTTCCTGCATCATCAAAAGCATTGTTTCGTTACCCGCAGACATGTGCGGTGGTTGCTCTGCTGACTCTTCAAGACACTGAATTGTTCCTCAATACGCAGATTCTACTTACTCTGTAAAGATGGCACTCAGGCTGCCAGATGCCAGATTGTCTGCCTTCCAGCAATGATTTTATATGCTTTAGCACGTGTTATCAATTTGGAAAACTGAGTATCATTCCTGAATGCATAACATGACGAGTGTGATCCAGGCGATATCATCCTCTGGACTTGCTACAAGTCTATCTTTTAGTCCATAAAGAAAAAGAAAATGAAAATAAGAAAAAAATAAAAGAAAAAAGAAAAAGAGAAGGAAAGATATTACTACTTCCTTTCCTTTCTCTTTGTTTTCTTTATTTTTCTCCTCTCGTGTTTTCCGTCTCTTTTTCACGAACCAAAATAGAGACTTGTAGCAAGTCCAATCATCCTCCCCAGAAGATATCACGTGCTAAAACGTTTTGAAATCATTGTTGTGAGGTAGAAATATTAGGAAGATTTGATCGTGATATTAGTCTTGTTTGAAGGTTTCTTGAGACGGCTCTCTCGTCAATATCTTTCATAAATTCAGAACTGAGCGGCCAATTTCAATCAGACAAATTTTTAAACGGATTTAAACATGTCAATTATTAACTGGTGTATTTGCCTTTATTATCACCTTGCTATCCGGGGAGCAAATGGCCTTTCAAGCGGGATTTGCTTAATTTCACTCACTCGGTATGATACTGTATACCTACTTATCATTATTTTTTAACTTATTTCATGCCTACTTCGTTCATCACGTGTCAGCGCCCATTGCAAATTGTTCATCTAATTTGACCAAGGAGCATTGACGAATTCCTTTTTAATCTATAGTTGCAAGATTTCTTCAATGGAATATTAACTCATACTGATACTTCGATATATCTTCTGCTCGATGTTCTATCACTCCTATCACACATTCTTCGTTCATCACCTGACAATGCTCCACTTGTTTTGTCAATTATCAAGCACGAGGACGGTAAGTGTTTGCTTATATCCATAATAATGGACTCATCACAATAAATCCACTAACGGAACATTAAACACTATAACCTGTGGAAAGAAACTGTTAACTCCTGTAAAAGAATGACAACCAAAATAAGTCTGTAACTAGGGAGAAAACTATTAAATCCTGCAAGAGAATCAACGATTGAACCTGAAACAATGGAAAGAAAGAAAATAAATTAATAGCTGCAATAAAGAGCAACATTGAACAACAACAAAATGCATTTCGTCGCATTCTTGTCAGTTCAGTTCGTGCGAAAAACAAATAAATGATACGAGCGAGCTGATTTAACATAAGAAGAACAAAAGAAAATCCAAAAACCACGTGATTATAACTCGCAACTTTTACTTTGCTTTACTTAATTTTTCGTTCAGTTGATGTCCAATTGATGATTATTATGAAGCGGTGACAGAATCAATAAATATTCCGTAAAGGGACTCCGTCGTCAAAATGTAAACAAAACGATGCAGTTTGCAGTTTTTTGAAAGGTGATATCGCACGGGATTTTCATATTTTTTTCAAAATGAAAATTGCTGTTTGGACATAGATCATTGTACTTCACTAAGGAACAAACCAACCATTCATATCTTCTACGATTGCTCGGATATAAGTGGATTTTTAACGGTCACTTTTTGGTGGCTTGGGTGAAGCCACCAAACAAACTGCAGAAAACAATGGATGAAAAATTGATAATTTGGTTACACGTGCGAGTCTACGGATTTTTTTATTGTTTGACGACGGAGCCCTGACGAAACCATGTTTTGTCGTGAATATCATTCGTCAAAACATATCATTCCGTCATCATACTTTTGTTGGCCGTTGTAACTGTGAATCGTCAATGGCCCTTCGGCCGTGGTCAAGTGTTAATCTGGCATCAATAACCAACCCGTCGGGAGATGGTAAACCATGGGTGTAAATTTTTGGTTCACCTTCTTACATAGCTCTTTCGCATGCATTTAAATCTTAGTGCGTTGTCAATGTTTATACCGAGAAGTTTTACATGTTCGCTTGATGTAAAGGCATAGTTTACTTATGCCTTTTAGCCCTAAAAACATTATTTGGAATTTTGAAGGATTGGCACTCATGCCGTTGTCGGTAAATCATTGCAGTTAATCCCTGTAGGTCATCCTCGAATCTAATCATGACTGCGTCTATAGACAGTAGCGGACACTTTGCCAAATATTGGGGGGGCAAGCTATCGTTTCCATTAAAAGGTATTTTTTATTTCCATTCTTTTCGAACAAAAGATCTTTGTTCTAGCCAACTTTGGGGGCAATCGCAGCGCACTCCACCTCGCCCCCCAAGTTTCCGCCAGTCTCTATAGATGTATCACACACGTAAATTATCGTGTCATTTAGACATATAAGCATTTTAGTTATAAATTTCCTAAACTTCCACTTGAAAACTTTTTCCCCTAATTTGTCTATCCTGCTGAAGACATTTTACTCTTGAGTTTTCCCGACACAAGTGGAATAACATGATAAATGTCACTCCTTTAAGTCAGGTATATTTACACAAGATCTCTGCAGCTTTCATCAGCCCTTCTACAATGAGCAAGCTTGCTTTAATGCCGTTCCTCTCCTTCAAGTTTGAAAGAAACTGAATTCAAATTCTTTTTTCAAAATTATATTGGAACTCTTAGAATCGCAAGTGCATTTATATTTTATTCTTCAACAGCAACTTACGCAGATTTCTTCGAATTACTTTGCCACGAAAGTACATCAGTGCGATCCAGATCATGCAGCCTACTTGGAAATCTTTTAAAGCATCCAGATGATCTGTATTCGCAACTCACAGAGTAAGTTTCCCAATATTTCATGTAACAAACAATATTAATTTGTTACTATTGAAGAACGAATTCAGTCTTGGAGTTCATGTGGACAGGGAGCTGAAATGGTCTACTCAATTATAAACAACAATCAGTGAAATCTCCAGAGGAATTGGTATGCTACGGTATTCAAAGCACCACTTGCCAGTTTCAACCATAAAATCGATGTACTAGTCTTGGCGAGCCATATTTCAGGTACTGTTGTCCCGTATTGGGCAATTTTGGAGTAACTGCGCTTGATAAGTTACAGAAACTGCATAATCTAGCTGCAAGACTACTTACTAATAGTTCATATGATACAGCCGCCTTACCAGTTATTCGTGTGATTTGCTGACCCACTGTTAAAGAGCTTATTGACTCTGAGACCCAAAAAATGGTTTTAATATCTCTAAATTGTGATGCGCAATCCTATTTGAATGACATGTTTACGAGAGTTAATAGGTCTACTTCTTGCTCTCTCAGGAACGCTGAAGTCAATATACGAGTCCCTTTCTTGAAGACCTCATTAGGCCAAAGAAGCTTTGCATATCCCGGGGCAAAGCGCGGAATGACTTAAATAGAGAAGCTAAATCGTCTACTTTTCTAAGAAAATTTACTGCTGTGCTAAAAGAATCTTTCGTTGAATGAAGCCTGGCCTTATAGCCTGACCCTCTTCTTTTCTTTTATTTAGCCTGTTCGTTTGTTGTAATTATTTCATATTATGATATTGTAATTAGGTTTTTTCTTATAATTTTATTTTAACTGGATGTTTGTATGCATGGACCCCTGTAAAGCAGTTATCTAAACTGAGGGGCTACCATGCCTAAGAAAGTTGAAATGAAAAAAATGAGAATGAAAATGGAATGAAATGTTAAATACGTACTAAAATCTAATAGTCGTTTGGTGGAACGCGGCTTCTCGATCCAAACGAAATTTTTTTCCCATGATTACATATGCTGGAAAAAATACAAAGAACTACCTTTAATTATGACAACCAATGTAAATCAACTGTCAAGTAAAACAAGAGAAGGAATTGTAAGATTACAAACCAAAGTGTTCAATGCATAAGTTGGATGCCGTTTAGTTCTCTCTGAACGTCATTTATGACTAGATAAACAACACATTTTTAGCGACAACAATTGCTTTGCCTCTCAAAAGGAAAGTCATGAAATCCCTCTACATTAATATTAAATCTCAATGGGATATCTTTCCGGTATATTCAACATCTTAAAGATTTTACATGTATACATGTAATATCTGGTGAGTCAATAAATGCAATGCCCGTGTAAAAGGCCAATGCTCCTTGGATCTCAAGACAATATATTAGCAAATATACCATTTAACAGTGAACATGCTTAAGAAAATTTAACTAAATTTAAGAAATATGTAGAAAATTTTGTCTTAATTTAGGCCTTTACTGAAGGTTTATTGAATGGGCCCTCTGGAGACAATCCCATTTAATTTCTGAGAAGAGTGGTTGATTTAAGTCTTGCAAATCTTGAAATTGATTTGAAAATGTCCACCATCATTAATACGTTTTTTTTTTTTATTCAAATATTAAATTTTACAAGATTCTTTACATTTTACTATACCTAATTCTAATTACTATACGACACTACAAGTACGATACCATGGGGAGCAAAAGACTACGACTACCCCATGGCCAATATCTAAAAACATGAAACGTTAAACCGTTCACAATCACACTACGAACAATTTATAAATTAAAGGATACTATACTGGATTCAGTTTCACTCCAGATGTCAGGTCAGTGTTGAGATGAATTTGTAGATGCAACGAGTGCAACTCATTTGGTGTAAATTTAGGCAAGTAGAATGCCTCCATCTGATGTGAAACAGAATTTACAAGGAAAAGAACACTAACGGTACGGGACTTGGTGATTGCTTAGGGCATGGCTAAATTCTCAATAGATCTTAATCAAACCGACCAGTTTCGTGGATGAAGCGTAAAGTTAATTCGAGTACATTTCTGTTCAACTCATTAGAAAGGTCTTCATCACCATACAATAAAAGCTGCGTCAAAGAATGATTTGAAAGATTGGTGATTTGTACATATGGTCGTAATAATTCAACAATTCCAGCGAGAAGATTTTGTCGTTGAACATCACAAGAAGGGCAGAGCAACAAAAAGTGCTCCGTGTCTTCAATGCCATCGCTTGTTGGGCACATTGGGTTTATGGTATCTCTGAAATTATGCTTGAATTTATGGAGATTTAACTTGCTGAGACCAACCCTGAGTTGTGTTAGGTAGGATAATCCTGTGGGATCGTGAATTCCAAATACAGATTTTGCAGGGGGACGGATTATTGATAAGAGCTTTTTCTTAAAAACAGCAATAGAGGGTGCAAGTCTTAATTCAGGCTCAAGCTTATTCCATTCGCATAAACAGTTTGGATAGAAGGAAGACTTGAATTTTTCTGTCTTTTATATAATATGTTTATGATAATATAATATAATATAATATAATATAATATAATATAATATAATATAATATAATATAATATAATATAATATAATATAATATAATATAATATAATATAATATAATATAATATATATAATATATTAATATGTTTGCCAACATTGTCGTCTTGATATCCGGGAACAGTGACCTTTCAAACAGGGACTGTTTTTGACACACCCGACATTTTTATGAGAATCCTATTCTTTAGCTTCATATGATAATATACACTCAAGAAAATCAATATTTCTGATACATAGTGCAATTATTTCTACAAAAAATACAAATGTTTCAAAATTTCATGTCTAAAATTGCTTTACCAATAGACCTTTTAGCTATTCTGAAAAGAATCAGAATCGAACAACATTTCGTAGAATTTTCGAATGTGCACAATAGTGATAGAAGCTCGAACGCCACTCGATCGAACGTCGCGTATAAAAATGTGTACAAATAACGCTCGATCCAAGCTCTTTTGTAGAATAGCTAAAATGTCTATTACCTCTTTTTTTTTTCAGGCAAATTATAGAAAGGATTATCAACATCGCATCGAGCTTTGATTTGAGCGAGAAAAAGGTAAAATTGATTGATTAGTATAAAGAACCATTTTGTGTTCGACCTTTCTGTTCTGTCTGCAAGCATGAGCATAGCGATGAGTACTTTCTGCCATACACCAACGGTCTAGTAGGTCGTTAAAGGAGCTGCAGGACAATCTGTGTTTGTACCCCGTGGGATTATCAGATCGACCTTTAACCTTTCTATTCCTAAAAAGTTTTTAATTAATTAAACAATACTGTACTCATTAGAATATAGAAATAACAGTAAGCAATGAATGCGATGTTTGTGCAGTTGAAGCAAAATGAGTAAACATATAGTACAGAAGTCATTCACAGGCCTTGCTCGCTTTGTTGACATAACACGATCGATGCCTGTCTTGCAACCGCTCGTTCTTGCAGTGAGCTTAGTTGACATCCAAAAGATCAATATCCGTCTCAAAGTCATTTAACTACTACTTTTTGTCATTTGGAATTGACAACTTCTATCGCCTATGAAAGTTGTTTTGTGACGACAACTGCAATAAAAAAAGGAGTATTCCCAAACTCGAGAGACAGATAGAGAAGGCTTTGTTACCACTGCCTTCGACCTTTGTCGTTTCATGACTGTGTGATCATATTAGGTTGTTTACAAAAATTTTCGTTTCACCCCTGCAGTAGCCTTGCGGCGTTCGCAAAAGACACTTTTTGTGATATGGAGCGGAGGTTGGCTTTTCTCGACAGATATCACAAGTTTTTAATTGTGCCGCAAAAACGTCATGAAAAGATTCAGTCACACTGTAACAGTTTACGGAGTGACTTTCTAGGACTGAAAGAGATTTCTCAAGTAGTGTTATTTATTACCAAGGGAACTGTTTCGCCAAGTTTCGTTTCATTTGTGGTTATTCAGTCATACCAACGAAAGATCGAAGCTTTTCAACTGAAGAATATAAATTTCATGTCAATAACTCAACAAACTTCCACAAAATATTTTATTGTTGCTCTGCCCCCAAAACCTCTTTCAAATGGTGCATAGATAGTAGTAGCATAATTCACTGACCATCTGTCTTTGGCTGCCTCGGAAAGTTTGCGCTTTTAAGTGAATTAATCAACGGAGATAGGAGTGGTAAATTGCAAATAAAGATCTCGTTTACATCATATTGCTCAAATAAGAATTTTTGGGGGTGAAGCACCTCTGCAGGAACTGTTCAAACACTTATACCTATTTTGGGACACACTGTATAATTTACAGGCTTGCTTTCAAGTTGTAAATTTCATTTTGCCATGATTGCAATCATTTATACATCATGTTTTAGTGTCCGAATCGTTTCCTCTCCTCAGGCTGGTACATTTACTCTCGGCAATATGGCATACCACAATGATAGTTTATATAACCCACTACGAAAATGCATCCCATTGCTCGTCAAATTGTTATCTGATCCTGTTTCTAAGATTAGATATAATTCTATTGGTAAGTATTAAATCCTTACGTTGTTTCACAACCCTAACCAGAATGGATATCCCATGGCACTTCAGTGGTGATGGGATCCTCCAAGCACTACCACAAAATATTTCAGGACCAAATCCGTTGTTTGTCCTAAATACTTTAAAATTTACTGCTCAACTCCTTCCTCGACAACTTCTCCATTGTTAGATTGGGGTGAAATGAGATGCAGGGGGAGGGGGGGTACTCGTCGTACCCCCACCAATGGAAGTAAGAGCGGAATGGAAATAATCCATGTTCTGATTTGTTCCAAATGTGAGCTGGATCAAAATTTCGTCTCAAGCTCAAATCAGTTTTTTTATTTACATGCTTGATTGTTTTAAAGTTAACAGTCGTTCAAATTTCACAGGGAAACATACCTCCTTCCCCACAAACCCTGAAAATGCTGACTGTTTGTATTTTTAAGAAAGTAAGAACGCTTTGCGTCATCGATTTCATTCTTCCTCCGTAGCTGCTTGTGGAAATCTGGCACGGCATTCTGCAGCGTTGTTTCCTGATATGTTGGAAATTAAATTGCCAGAAAAGTAAGTAGAGATTAATCATTGATTTACTCCCTGTTCAGAATGTGTTTCATCATGCTGCTTTAAATGAGCGATCAGATTTTTTGGTGATATACTGGGTACAATGCCTGCCAAAAGTCTTGGAACACTTTTGCTATTTTTGCCTTTTTTTTGCGATTTCCCCCTCTCCCATTCAGAACAATGTTGTTCTGTGATGATAAAATGGGGATGGTATGACGATTCGTGACTCTGATGGAATGCTAGGACAATAACCTTGCAAATCAACATTTTTTCGGGGGTGAGGGGGTGTTGAAACCTGAGCGCTATGGTTTGAACTGCGGATTGTCAAGAAATGACCTAAGTGTTCCAAATATTTTTGGCAGGCATTGTAGATTGGAGCGAATGCAGGGCCTCCCATCTTTAGATTAATATTTCAAATGGTTCATATTGTGGTGTTTTCCTTTTGTCGAAAAAAATTTGATCAACATTTTGGAAAATATTAAAATTATCGTAGCTTC
>REGL01002131.1:4145-37448 GCA_004194395.1 Aurelia aurita complex sp. Pacific
CATATGCTGTCAGCTCTGGGTTTCTGATTCGCAATATCAATGGTCCGAAATACTGTCACTTTTGTGTGGATGAATTTTCGTTCACCCTTGATGTGCCTAACATAAAATGTGAAACAGACTTACAAAATATACGGAGAAAAGTGTACATAGTGGTTGTGTGGCGCAAAGCGATTGTTTGAAGTTATCCAAGCCGACCTGTTTTGTGGATGAAGCTTAGAGTCTGTTCGAGTATATTTTTATTCACTTCGTCAGAAAATTCTTTATTACCATGCAATAAGTATTGAACCAGAACATTGTTTGGAAGGGCGTCGATTTGGACAAATGGTCGCAACAATTCTGAAACTCCAGCGAGAAGATCTTGCCGAATGTCGAATGAAGGGCAAAGCAACAAAAAGTGCTCCGTATCCTCAATGCCATCATTCGTTGGGCACATTGGATTCACTGTATCCCTAAAATTGTGCTTGAATTTGTGAAAATTTTGCTGAGACCGACCCTGATTTGTAAAAGATAACCTAAGCCTATTGGGTCATGAATACCAAAAACAGACTTTGCACGGGGACGAATCATTGACAGAAGCTTTTCTAAAGCTTTTCTATACCACTGACCCAGTATAATGGTTGATCAATACAAAGATGCAATTATTGAAGCAATTCCAGCCACAAGAAACCAAAGTAAAAGGCCTGACAGAGAACTTATTTCCAAACATGTTGCTTCGAAATATGGCCTAAATCCAAGCAGAGCAATAGATATCATCGAAAAACTACTCACTGATGCTGTGGTGTATGTTAAGGTAAATAAACATGGTAAAGAATCATTTTACGTATCGAAATTAAGCGCTGAATGCACAACACAAGATGATAGCGCAGTAGTAAGTGATGATGACTTCCATGAGTTATTTGAAATCCCTTCGACTCCTTGTGGAATGGCAGCACATGATAGGCCGTTTTACGATGATCGAGACCTCTCTGACGGATCACGTATTTTTGGAAATCCTATTGAATCTAACTTGCTAAGCCAACCTGACGCATCAAATAGCAATGGAGGGGTAAAATTTCAAAAACAGAATTCAGAAAAAAATGAAGATTCTGTAAGCCTTGCAACTATCATTGGGAATATGGCTAATTCTATCAGCGAGCTTAATTCTATGTTGAATTGTGAAAGAAATAAAACAGAAAATCTTTTTACTGAAAATTTCTCATTAAAACTCAAGAATTAAGAGTTGCAGACTCTTGTGGAATCTTTGCTCAATTCCCAAAAGAGCCACAACAAGTCACAAGTAGCTGCATCACGCAAAACCTTTGAAATTCGCTCTGAGCTGATAACTAAAGCTGATCGTCATCACAAAGAATCGAATAATGAAACTGATTCTCTCATTGAATTATCAAACAATGAGCAATCAATCGAAAACAAACATAAAAAACCAAGTGAGGCTAAAAGAAAATCACTGCAAAGGCAAAAACAAAACAAGCAACAACAACCAGAATAACAACAACAACAATCTGGGAAACAGCAAAAATCTGCAGCTGGCTCTGGAAAAAAACAGAAACAGCAGCAACAACAAATTTCAGCACCCACTGATCAAAATAACAACAGGAAAAAATTAATAGTCACGATTGTGGCTGACTCACAAGTGAAAAGATTAGACTAGGAGAAACTATGTAACCGATACCAAGATGTCGAAATACTTGGACAATCAGGAATGAGGATTAAACATGCTGTCACAAAGCCAGGGGAAAGAGATAGTGATTATATAATAGTTCATGCTGGAACAAATAACCTGAATTCAACTTCACCCGAGCAACTTTTAAAGGAATCTTAGACACGCTCCAGAAAATACAGGACAACAACAAAGAGTCAATGGTCGTATTTTCGTCTGTTTTCAAGCGTATAGACAAAGGTTCGAATCTCAAAATCATCAAGCTACATAAAATCCTAAATGAAGAGCTGACACTTAATTATTTTGACATAATTGACAATGACAACATTAATTTTTCTAATCTAGCCAAGGATGATTTGCATCTTAATGAGGGTGGCACCAAAAATATGCTAGCAATCTAAGCAAGTTTATGAGGTATTGCTAGGGAATTCATTGCTCTAATGCAAAGGACAGTAACACGCCAAGGCCTATACGGAAGAGAAATGGTCTTAAGATAGCATTTCTTACCAGTTTCTTAACATTGTCTCCTTGCGGAAACACAGACACGAACCCAGTGTGCTGCTCCATGACAATGACATCGATGTAATTGGTCTAGGCGAGACTAGATTAGACGATAAAGTCGCAGATTCTGATGTTTCGATTGCAGGTTACAAATTATTTAGGAACGACCGAGATTTGAACGGAGGAGGTGTTGCGATATACGTAAAAGAGAATTTTCCTGAGCCCTCTATCAAATTGAGGAGTGATTCCCTTGAACTCCTCGTTCTAGAACTGGCGCCAAAACACACTAAATCTTTCTTTTTGGCATGCTGGTATCGACCCCCAACATCTGGGGCTGATCTCCAAACTTTCGAGAATTTAAGAAACGATCTGAAAAATCTCGATCAAAATGAGAAAGAAATAATTCTAGTTGGGTATACTAACTGCGACTTTAAATGCAACCGAAATAGTAATGCTAACAAGCTCAAATTTACCTACTCAGAATTTCAGCTTCAGCAGCTAATCAATTCATATACAAGAGTTGCTGTGACTCACAGTGAGGACGGTAATCCCACAGTCAGTAAAACGCTTATAGACCACTTCTCTACCAATAAGCCAAATTACATTCTTAACGTAGATATCATACAAACTGGAATGGTTGACCATTACCTGATTTACGGCATTAGGAAGGTAAACGCTTCGAGGCTCAATTCTTCCAAAAAACAGGCTGACTGAAACTCGTAGCTTAAAAAGATATAATAAAGCCTTGTTTCAGCAAGATCTGCAAGAAATTGATTGGGAGCATGTTCTTACCCCCCTACCCAATGGACCAAGTAAGATGGTAGCAACATCCCAAGAGATCTTCGAATCGCTTTTGGATGCGCATGCGCCCCTTAAAGTAAAAAGGCTACGCAATGAATTTGCCCACNCAGCAGCTAATCAATTCATATACAAGAGTTGCTGTGACTCACAGTGAGGACGGTAATCCCACAGTCAGTAAAACGCTTATAGACCACTTCTCTACCAATAAGCCAAATTACATTCTTAACGTAGATATCATACAAACTGGAATGGTTGACCATTACCTGATTTACGGCATTAGGAAGGTAAACGCTTCGAGGCTCAATTCTTCCAAAAAACAGGCTGACTGAAACTCGTAGCTTAAAAAGATATAATAAAGCCTTGTTTCAGCAAGATCTGCAAGAAATTGATTGGGAGCATGTTCTTACCCCCCTACCCAATGGACCAAGTAAGATGGTAGCAACATCCCAAGAGATCTTCGAATCGCTTTTGGATGCGCATGCGCCCCTTAAAGTAAAAAGGCTACGCAATGAATTTGCCCACTGGCTTACTTCCTCGGTCAGAGACCTTATGACTAAAAGGGATAAAATGAAGAAGGCAGCTGCAAAGAATCCTCTCCTTTGGCCAACTTATAAAGGGCTACGTAATCAATGTACTTGTGCGATACGAAAAGCAATTCAGGATCATTATCATGGATTAATTGAAGAAACCAAAGATGATCCTAAGAAAATGTGGAAAGCCAGTAACAGAGTGTTGAATAGAGTTTTGGCTGAGTAGCCAGTAAATCTATTTCCAGTCTAAATGTAAATGGTAAAGTAGTAACTGGGGAGGGTGAACTTGCTGAGGCTTTGAATCAACATTTTGTTTCGGTTGGTCCACATGAAGCCCAATCGCGTAATATGGTGGCCTAGCTAATACTAGTAATACTATATTAGGTAATTTACGTTGCTGCTGTTTCCTAACGGCAATATAAAGATAGCAGTATTTGCTCTTTGATTAAAGAAAATAAAATTCATACCGTAAATGGTTGATTGTTATCTCGGTTATCTCTGTGTCGATTGTGTCTTTCTTCTTGTGCTCTTGTACCCCGAAATGATTGAAGCATTCTGCCACCATGGTAACAGAATTGATGTTGTTGCTGTTGTATTGAAATGACGACGCAACATTGTAGGTTGAAGTGTGTATATAAGAAAGAAAAAGGAGCGCAGCTTTCTTACTGATGGCATTGAGGATACGGAACACTTTTTGTTGCTCTGTCCTTCATTCGATGTCCAACGACGAAATCTTCTCGCTGATGTTTCACAATTATTACGACCGTTTATTCAGATCAATAGTCTTTCAAATATCATTCTGGAAGAGCTTTTACTGTACGCTGATAAAGACCTCTCGGATAACATTAACAAAAATATACTCTAATTGACCCTAAATTTCATTCACAAAACTGGTCGATTTTGACTGATTAAGCTCATATCAAAAATTTTCCCTCATAAAAGTCACTAAGTCCTTTTTGTCCCGTTTAGAGTGCTTTACGCCTGTTTTGCAGTTGATGTCAAGCGTCACAGCTGATCTCCATTTTCCAAACCCTAACTAGCACTGGCTCAGTGTTTTGGCCGGTGGTTCACTGACGAGGGAGTAACGACGGCTGTTGTTGTCGTTGGTATCTCTCAGTTGGGGTCCCTGTTTCCCAACATTTTCGGATTCGTAGCTCGACATCTACTGCAAAACAAGTTTCATTTTTTAGTCATCGGTAAATTGGTTTGTAGGTAGCTTTTTGTAACCGTATCTTTAATTTTAGTTTAGTTTCATGTCTTCTGTGGCATGGCCCCGGCGTAGTCATGATATTTTGCTCCTAGGGGTATCGTCTTTGTAGTGTAGTAAAGTGTTTTGTAAGTAGTGTCGTAGGAAATTCGTCTTTGTAAAAATTTTTAGATTTAGTATAAAAAAAAAGCTTTCTTACTTACATAAATCTAACAACAGTTTTATCCTCGCTCAATCTCGGTGAATTTTGCATCAAACACCCAGTTCTTTGCATGAAAATGTTCCCCAGCTTTTAAACTTCGTACTTAATGCATTTGTTTTCACTTTCCTTCCCGAAATGATTTGAAACAAACGCGAAACAAAACTGATCACTTTCCCAGCCTTCCCAGCCCCCTCATTTGAGAAAGATACAGGCATTAACAAGCTATCTTAAAGCTCTGAAAGAGTATCAAATAGGCTCCTACCTTTAATTAATTTCTTATTCTGGTTTACTGTAGCTGCAGGATAGAAATATAACTTCGTTCCCTTTTTCGGCAATTTATGGGTTATCGTTATTATATTCTATTGCAGTATTACTATCATTATCATAATCATTATAATTTCATTTAATTTTATTTAGTTATTTATTTTTTCCTTCATATCTATCCGCTGTTGTATTCAAGTAACTTTCATTGCATTTAAACTCGTTATCTTCTAATCATATGGTACTTGGTGGTGCAGGTACTTGTAGTTAATGTTTTAGATTGCTGTTGTTAGGTTTTGATATCATTGTAAGCGCCCTAGACTCGATAAGCTATGCTTCTCTAGGGCGTATGAAAATGTTGGTAGTTAGTTTTAACATCAATTTGTTTTCATAAATCATTATCATCATGTATTTGAAGAGCGCTTTGTCTTACTGAAAGGTATGTCATAACCATACTGAAGTGGTCTTTCAGTTGGTAATTCTGCGAACAGATAGGAAGGAGTACCCGTTTTTCTTAGGTTGAAAAGCTGACATAAGCGTCTGAACCATCTTTGATGGTACAGACTTTCCCAACCAAGCTCATTATAGAGCTTTTGTCTGCTAGTTCCTCTCCAGGTACCCGCAACAGCGAGAGCCGCTGAGTACTGGGTTTGTTCAATTCTTTTTGTAAAATTTAGAATCGTGTCAGGATCATGTCTGTGATAAATGATATCACCATAATCCATTTTTCATTTTTTTTTTTTTCATTTTAAAATTATTTATGCACGGTAGCCCCATCAGTCAGTATGATTGATTTTCAGGGGGCCGTGCCAAAAACTTTACAAATTAAAAAATCTACTAAAATTAATAACGGGAAAAGGAAACTAATTACAATCATAAATAATTTATCTACAACTATTTACAATAAATTTACAACAAACCCTTTATCTTGTTCTTAAAAGAAGATAAAGAGGGAGCTTGCTTGGCCTCGCGGCTGAGATCATTCCAGATTTTTGCTCCACGAAATGCGAACGCTTTCTGTCCATTACTAGTTTTCATGAATGGCACTAGCAAGTCAGTTTCGGCATTTCTAAGGTTGATAATATTGCTATCAGAATTTCTAACAAATAAATGCGAGAGATAATCAGGCGCGAGACTATTAACAGATTTATATACAGTTGTTGCAGTCTCACTTCTGATCATATCCCTCACAGTTGGCCATTTTAACTCTGTAATCAAAGCTTCGGCAGGAGCATCGTAGCTGCTATTTGTAATAATTCTAGCGGCACGATTCTGCAATTTTTGAAGCTTAACCAGTCGGAACTCTGCACAGCTCCCCCACACAGAACAGCAGTACCGAAAATGTGGCTCTACAATACCTCTATATAATTTGCAAAGTACAGTTTTTGGCAAAAATTTCTTTGCATATTTTAAAAAACCTAACGAGCGGGAGACTTTGGCTTGAACAGATTTAATTTGCTCGTCCCACACGAGGTACTGGTCAACTTGGACACCAAGATACTTAATACTGTCGACGAGTTCTACAGGGGAATCATCGATAACGAATGCAGGAGAATCCACAGTGTTTTCACCAATCTTTTTAAGATTTGGTCTAGATCCGATTACCATTGCCTGAGTCTTGATTACATTCAAAGACAATTTATTGTCTTGAAGCCATTCTTTCAAACATTTCAATTCGTTGTTGAGCGTTTCAGTTAGATCCTCAATGCTCTTAGAGGAATAGGATATGCTAGTATCGTCGGCGTACATCGTAACTTTGCAGTTTTTCAAGGCGAATGGCAGATCATTTATATAGATTAGGAAGAGTAGCGGACCTAAACAAGAGCCTTGTGGAACACCACAGTTGATGCTTCCGATGTCAGATTCCACTCCATTAACCTTAGTGAATTGCTGCCTACTGCTGAGATATGATTTGAACCATTGAAGCTCAAGACCCTGAATTCCGTACTTAGATAGCTTTTGAATAAGTATGGCATGATCAACAGTATCAAAAGCCTTTTTCAAATCAATGAAAATATCCAGGTGCGGCCGAACGTATATATAACTTATAGACCTGATCAAGAACATCTCGAGATACATATTCAGAAAGATATTTGATCATTCCTATTCCTCGTCTAACTTTTAAGACACCCTTTCTAATATGACTTTTAAAGTCGAGCTAGGAATCAAGAATTAGTCCAAGATGCTTGTGCTCATCCTTCCTTGTCACTTCATCCGACCCCAGGTTCAAAGGCGGGTGTTCTATTTTAGCCCTTTTGACTGAGAAAATCACCTCTTCTGTTTTATCACAATTAAACTGCATCTTCCATTGCCAAGCCCAAAGCTGCACTCTTTCAAGGACTGATTAAGACTCTCAGTAGCCTCACCTTTGCCCTTAACAACTGAAAAAAATAGAAGTATCGTCAGCGAAAAGCTTGATGTCGCTGTGCACACCCTCGGCGAGGTCATTTATATACACAAGAAAGAATAGTGGGCCTAATACTGAGCCCTGAGGCACACCCGAGGTAACTGTTAACCAACGAGAGTTTTTACCATTTAAGACAACTCGTTCTAATATCTACAGTATCAATATGTGTTTGTATTTTTTTTTTTTCCAAATAGCTAGCCCGTGGTAAATTTGAAAGATTAAATGCTAGTTTTGCAAAAAATCAAGTACATGCATAGTTACATGCATCTTGAAATGAAAAAAAGCAACTTACTTGTCAGCTTTACTGTTTTCGAAACTCTATTTTCAGAGCAATAAATATGATAATAATTTCACTTTTCCATCTCAGTTTCAGTGTCAGTTTATCTTTCTATTTTTGATACTAATTCTCAAAAGAGTTCACATGGTATTCAAAAGATTTGGAAAAGTTGATACCGAGTTTTGGGCCATTTTTCGGTCGTTCTGTCAGACTGATTTGTTGATCTTTTGAATTTAGCAAAGGACTGCTATTTCTGACTCAGACGATAAATAGTAGGGGAGACCGGGGCCAATTTAATACGGGGCAATTGTCACACCTTGTAGAAAATTGCAAAAAATCTGATTTTTGCACAGAAAACCTTCTACAGACGACTGGAGATAGCAAGGGCAGATTTTGTAACAATAGAACCTTTGGTTTGTTTACATATGACGCCATCTTGGTCGACTAGCCAATCAGAGAGCTCTATTTCTATGGCGTCATCTGATGATAATGGCGGAAGGAGGGGTTTGCTGTGGAGAAAACCACACCCTCGTTTTTTCCTCGCGACGAAAATATACTTTCGCAAAAACTCAAAACTTTTTTGCACACGTATAGAACGATAAATTTCACATACTTTTTTATTGGCACTAAGCTCTGCGTCTTCTGCTCTTCGCAAAATCGTTCGCTATTGACACCCCTTTTTGCACGTCTTCCACGCCCCTCCGACGGCTTTGCCCAAACCCAACAAATCACACGTTCTTGATCAAAAACAACAGTGTGACTTTAATTTNCTACAGACGACTGGAGATAGCAAGGGCAGATTTTGTAACAATAGAACCTTTGGTTTGTTTACATATGACGCCATCTTGGTCGACTAGCCAATCAGAGAGCTCTATTTCTATGGCGTCATCTGATGATAATGGCGGAAGGAGGGGTTTGCTGTGGAGAAAACCACACCCTCGTTTTTTCCTCGCGACGAAAATATACTTTCGCAAAAACTCAAAACTTTTTTGCACACGTATAGAACGATAAATTTCACATACTTTTTTATTGGCACTAAGCTCTGCGTCTTCTGCTCTTCGCAAAATCGTTCGCTATTGACACCCCTTTTTGCACGTCTTCCACGCCCCTCCGACGGCTTTGCCCAAACCCAACAAATCACACGTTCTTGATCAAAAACAACAGTGTGACTTTAATTTGTCCTGCCATCAGATGAAAGAAAATTTCAGAAATTTCAAGCTCCATAGCTTATGAGATGTGAAAATGGGAAACAACGATAGCTGAACAGGTCTGGGGCAATTGTAACACGCTGTTGTACACAGGTGTAAGCTGGCCGATGGCTTGATTTTGATTCAGTTTCTAATCTGGTTGAAAAATTTGCATCCATGTAGCTAGTAGTAGTAGTTGTAGTAGAGGGCTAAATGTTGACATTTGTAAACAAAACATTATTTTTCTCAATCGATTAAATTAATGTCAACTGGTGCATCAAAATTTACAAAGAAATAGAGACCATGTTGTATTTTCGATTTGTTCTTTTTGAAGCAATGGATAATCTGCTGCCTGATGTTACATTTTGTGTCAACCTCGTCCCCAGGACCTTTTGTCATATTGGGATCGAGACGAAAAGGCCCTGGGATCGGCTGGTCACATACGCAATATGATTGGCTATTGCTTTTCACATAAATTATGTTCAGTGTAACCACTTTCTTGTTGTTTTCATTTTTTGTGTCCCCTTTGATGAATGGAAATAAACTCGGTAAAGATCTTGATTGTTTATTCCAGAAGTTTGCACTAATTTGCTTTATCCTGAGAAATCAGGGCCATAGAGGCTTGCTGATGCATGAATTTCATGGCTACGTAACTATGGAGTGACTAAGATTAGAACAATGCGGGAAAGACTGCCTATCCCCCAGTTTAGAATAACAAGCTGAATACCTTCGGGAAAGCGAGCTAGGCGGAACTGAATAACCTCAGAAATAATCGTACACATTCTCAAATTTGAATTTGGTTTAGATTGGTACTTTTCTTGGATTTTGTTCATGCAGTCCGTGAATGTAAATTCACTCCTACCAAAGTTTATAAGTGATAGGCCTAGATTATTTATAACTGACATTCGTTTTGGGCAATGTGAAAGTGTGACCACACCAAACCACCAAAGCGAATGAAAAATATATCTAGTCAAATTGAAAGAAGTTTCAGTAACAAATACAACAACAACTTGAAGAATATCTTTTTTTCGACAGCACAATGTTGCTTGTAGACTTCGATGGGAGAATATCCCGGAGCAACTAGCACAGGACGGGACGGTTGGCAAAGTGGCGCATCACATCGGAGCCATAAAAACACTTCAACAGCTTTCGTTTTGTGAAATACTTTGATAATTCGATGAAAACCAGTCGCAAATCTTTGAAAAAGTGACAGAAGCCTGAGCCCTCAGCTGTTTGGTCTTCTTCGCTCAACTCCACTGAAATGCAACACGTACGCAACAGCCATAACCTGACGTAAACTGCTGCATACATTATGATTTCTATAATTTATGACACCCACTGAGAGAGGGTGTTGTGATGGTCATGTGACCAGCCGATCCCAGGGCCTTTTCGTCTCCGTCCCAATATAACAAAAGGCCCTGGTGATGAGGTTGAATTTGTGTAGGAAAAAACAGAGTCGTTCACTAGTTATCCGTAATGATTTTAAAGATATGTAACAATTGCTCCAACCATGTGTTGCAATTGCCCATGTTACAGGGGTAATTGTGACACTTTACCACTGACTTTAAAACAATCACAGCGTCATAAAAACTAGTTCCACTTGATGGAAAGTAAGGTCTATTTTGTTCCAAGAGATGCAACTCCAATATCATCTACCTGCAAAAGCGAATTTAATCATTATTTAGACGACAAGGCTGATTTTTTTAAAAGTGTTACAATTGAACCCGGTCTCCCTTGCATTTCACGTGCTTTTTCTTGCAAAGCTTCCAAATTCTGTGAAAGATATGGTTAGGATGTCCATTGTTTGCAAGAAGCTCTGTTTTCTTGTTCCAAATGTCGTGCTTCCAAGTCAATTTGAAATTCAACTCTCCGTTACATTTTCAAAGACGTGTGGTTTGGAAAGGCGAAGATCGTTCAACAGTGCAGGCTCGTAGCAACGTCAATACCTTAAACCACCAGCTTAAAAAGCTGTATCTTACTAACAAGCTTTCTGCATGCAAAACCATGAAAGAGCCTTTGAAGACAATCAATGAACTTCTCGAAAGAATCTGGTTCAGGGACGATGCAAAAAAGAAATTTCTAATACAATGAATAGTTTCTTTTGCTCCATAGGCAAGGAACTTGCTGATAAATTTGATCCAGCTCCAAATCCTCCAATCCAGCTCCACATTAACAAAACGAAGGCAACATTTCCCTTTTGGGCCATTGAGGTTCAGGCGATCGGGGATGCATTTGCCACAGTCAAAACAGCAGAGAGCTTTGGGACTGACAACATTTCTTGTTACTTTTTAAAACTTGCTTTGCTTTTTATTGAAAACTCTCTTGCTCTCTTGTTTGATACATCCATCGAAATAAGTCAGTTTCCTGATGCATGAAAATAGCGAGAGTTACTCCAATTTTTAAAGATGAAGAAAAGACTGAGAAATCTCATTATAGACCAATATCAGTCTTACTAGTCATCTCAAGGCTCTTTGAAAACTTGTAACCAACCAAGTGCACCAATAAATGGACAAAATGGTCCGTTTTCCAAAGATCTGTCGGGTTTTTTGCACCTTCGGTCCACAGTAACTTGTTTACTTAAAAACATCAATGATTGTTACAATGGGTTGGATCTTGGTAAGCTTGTGAGATTAGCATTCAATGACCTGCAAAAAGGCATTTGAAACTGTTGATCATAACATTCTTTGCGAAAAGCTTGTCCACTATGGTGTCCAACACCGTGAACTGTCTTGGTTCAAACCCTACATCACCAACCGTAAACAGTTTTGTAGGGTTAATGGTGTTGATTCAGAGATTGGGGATATAGAAGTTGGTGTGCCACAAGGCTCGTGTCTAGGTCTCTTACTTTTCCTGATCTACATGAACAATCTCCCAAAAGCTGTTCAAGACTCCGCTGTCTTTATGTATTCTGATGTTACCAGTCTTTGTCACAAGTCCAATGATACCGGGTGTCCCAAAAAAGAGTACTCCCGTTTGAAAAATCACCAAAATTTGATTACAGGACCGATCTTCAATTCTCTTTTTTTGCCAAGTAGATCAAGGACCAAATTATTTTCTCAGACATAGCTGCTCTTGTAATTGGTTTGAAATTAGCACATTTAGCTCTTTTTAGGGCTACCTGGTTTTGCATCATGCTGCAAAAAGACACTGATGCTTGCAAGATCAATTTCTTCGTGCATATAACGCTTCTAGTTTGGTCATAAATGTCAGAAAGAAATGCACACTATCATTGGAGACTTTGACGACGATGAAAAATCTGAAAATTTTGACTGTTAGACAAGATTGTGCATTTTGCTTAAAAAGTATAGCTCAAAATAAGGTTTTTCAGCGTGTAATCTTTCTACCTGGTTGCATCAAAAGCAAACATTTTAGCATCTATAAATATTGTTGGGTTTTTGACAAAACAAGTCAAAAAGAAAATTTGATCAAAGGTTTGATAATCAATTTTTTGTGATTTTTTAAACGGGGGTACTTTTTTTTGGGACATCCGGTATAACTCAGCTGAATGAGCCTATGAACAGCAACAGGATAGAATAACATTAACCCTTGACTCATGTGACCATTGAGCGTTGTTTAATTTTTTTCACCCTTCTTCATGTCAAGCTTCTTTAGGTTTTTGAATTTCTTTTGGCCGAAAAGAATGGGTTTTGGTTTTTCTTCTCCAAAATGAATACTTAGTTTGTTTTCTCAAAAACCAATCACACAAAGAGTTAAAGTTTCTATTCAAGTTGGTATCTATGCTCTCGATGTCTTTGTCCCTAAAGAGTAAGCAGTAATCATCTGCATACAGAAGCAGGTCACAGTCAGCTGCCCGTGCCATGTCATTCACATACAGGAGGAAAATGAGTTTCAGTCATTCATTTAGAGAATGCGGCCATTTAGTTCAGTCACAAAGGTAAATAAACCAAAATGAAGAGAAAACCTGGAACATATGCGGCTAACTCACTCTTGCTTGCTACATGCAACAAGAGGCTACTGTGAGAAAACATGAATATCTTTTGCACGAAAAAGTACCGAAGGTAAACATATGCTGCGGAATTATTTTTGGGTAATTAAGAAGCTTAAAATCAATTGACTGTTTTTAGGCACCTTTACCTTCACTTACCTTTAACTTTGTTCAAGCGTAAGTAAAAGAAGTTAATACGTTTGGCAGGCTGTGGAATAAAAGTATGCCACCGATATTCAAAACTGAAGTGTTAATCTGTCGATCAAAGATGTGAACATTTTATTTGGTAATATCTAGACTCAGAAATTAGGAAAATACTGGTAAGGACTTGCCATGGGAACGAAAATTCTCTGGTCCATTATTTACTAGCCATTGAAACTGAAATTCACTACAAAAGTTGGTTCAGGAATGGAATTTCAATTTCAACCCACTTTCGATCATGGATCAGGATCGAAAGTGGAATTCTTGTTTCCATGCAGACCCCTTACCAGCATTTTCCTAATAATAAATAGGTCTAAAAGATGAGTGATTTTACCAAACAACAATTTCATAGCCTGACCATTTGGAAAGGAAAGTGGTGTGTGAATCGGAGCGCTAATCCGTGTTCAGAAGATTAATTGAATTGCGAAGTAATTAAGGGCATTCTTTCACGCATCTGATTGGCTGCAATGAAGTCAATGATCTACACGACGGATTAGATTGTGTGTGTTTGAAACAAATGAAGGCAGATCGTTATCACTTTGTACGGTGGTAAAAAGGTAATAGGAATAGCAGGCATTCAAATCTCTTATTATTCGTTCGTAAAAAGTCAATACGATTAGCAGGCATTCAAAGCTCCAATTCTTTGTATTGTACTTTGAGTTCTTCACATGAGACAGTCTTTTCTTTCTTATGGCAAAACAAATAGTAATTACGAGAATTATTAGTTGCATATAGTAATTTTTCTTCAGATTTTGAAGAAAATTTCTGGACACGGATTAGCGCTCCGTTACACAGACAACTTTCCTTTCCTTTTCAAGTGATTTGGAACACATGCTACAATTTCACATTTAAACTAGTCTTTGACTGATAGAGTAACATTTCAGTTTTGAATATTTGCCGCAAAATTTCACAACCAACCAAACGCTTTAATTTTGTTTGACTCGCCCATTCCATCCTTTACCGAAGGAACAGAGACTTGGCAAAATTGATTTTTTTTCCTATGAACGTGCCTAGACCGTCATAGAGGTGTCCATTGAAGCACACAGCAATCGTTCTATTTTGAATATATTGTTACGAGAATCATGCCAGAAAATCCTGGTGGGTCAATTCTAGGGATTCAAGTGTAACCATGCTTGTCTAGCAACTTTTAAAGTGGACCCGTTTCTCTGAGTTTGGTTGAAAACCCCCTTTTAAAGGCTTTTCTCTGATAAATTTTGAAAATAATGCCCCTTTTTCCAGGTGAGATGTACCTGGATGAATATATCAAGGCCTAGATAATGGTATTGCTTTGCAATTCTTCCTTCTCAGGGGTATGAAAAAGACTAAAAACTAGTTTTGATAAAAGAATTTCTTGACATAAAAATAATATCGTTAGTGCATATAGGACCCGTACTGAAAAGAGCAAAAACTTTACCCTTTCCCTGGTTCTCTGTCCAACGTTCGTTGAAATTCTACCTACTTTCTCAGAGATTTCATGGACACACATGGTTACACTTGGACCCCCAGAAATAAATTCCCGGGCAAAAAATTTAAGCTGTCAAATGTTGCCATTACTTTTACATCATTTTATTGCGTGTGATTAAATACCACACAAGTCTTTTGCAACGCCTTAAAACACACAAGAAATACCGGCTAATTCAAGGTCGACCTCTACTTTTTCGATGATCTGTAGAAGCTGAAGAAACCTTTTTCTATACTCTGTTTTCTATAAGAATAATGTTCATAAGAATATTGAGGCTCAGAATCATCCAATTTTTAAGAGTATTATAGAATAGTGCTCAGCCTCAGCTCCAATATTTGTGTCTCATTTTTCAGCCGTTGCCTGTTTTGCGATGTCCATAACAGAGAATTGCATGACTGCCATATCTTGTTTTTTCAAAAAGTGTGGTTTCTATTCGAACAGCGCGGCTATTTCCACATCAGATTTGTAGAAATAAGAGTACTTTAAGAATGCAGGGTGTTCCCAAAAAATTGTGCGCTGTTTGCCTGAAGATTGTGACAAAAGGAAAAAAATTCTCGCCAAACTTCTGGGATATTGTTGCTCTTCAGATATTCAATTAAAGTTTGCTACCAACCCCATAAAAATCTGTTTAAAAATGATGGAGCTATAACCTTAGGAGACCAGATTTGCCTGATGACTGAACCTAGCGGTCGGCCATTTTGTCTGACTATTTGCAGCGAGCTCTCGTGAAGATTCCGATAATCATCAGAGACTTTAACTATTTCTGATCCCACAAAAATTATTTCCAATCTCACATGAAGCTATTTATCGCTGCAAGATATTAAGACAAAATGGCCGACGGCTCGTTTCTGTCATCAGGCATATTTGGTCTTCTAAAGATCATGATTGTTCAACGCATGATTGTTCAACGCATTATAATGGGATGGCCAAGGGGGGGGGGATATTTTACTATCAGATCAGACGGGGATGTGGGCCAGTTATGGGTAGTTTTTGGCCTGAAGATTCTGGGATTATGGCATATTTTTACTGAAAAAAAAACTGTGATTGGGGTATACTTTCACTTGGAATTGCCTGGGGTTGGGGATGACTGCTATGCTAAAAATTCTGGTAATGGGTATTCAATGTCCCCATTGATTCAGACAGATTTGTTCTGCTTGTGACCATATATGAGAGGATATCCTTGCTTTCGCCTTGAAATTGAATGCCCCTTTAACGTTGAATTGTTTTTGTTACTTCTTCAAAATTCTGGGAATGGGTATACATATCTGACCTCTATCCTAGGATAGGGTATCAGTGTCTGACCAGAATTCTGGGATTAGGTCATTACAGAAATCCTGGCGGTGCACACCCTTGTATGAATTTATAGTGAAGCACCCCCCCCCCCCCCCCCGGGATGTGTAGTAGGAATACTCATCTGTACACTAATCACGTGCATACCTTCAATCACGTGCACCTACTATCACGTGCACTTAATGTCACATTTATTATCACGTGTAACTCCTTATATAGCTAATCCTTAACACATTAATTTCTATTAGTAATCTTGTAAACTCGTAATTTATTCAGAGTAGCACACTCATTAAAACCAACAACACGTCTCTTCGCTGCTCTTTTTTCTATGGCTTGCGGAACGTATCTTTTTAAGCTTCGATCCATTTACAGATGGAAGCAAACTTTGTTTGAACATCTGAAGAGCAAGAGAAAGGGTTGGCAAGAATCGTTTGCCCTTTTGTTGCAATCTTTAGGCAAACGGGGCACCATTTGTTTGGGACACCCTATATATTCAGGCTCAAAACGGAAATTTTTTAAGAATGTGAAGGCTGGAGAAAATTTATAGTATTCTAAAGAAAAAGAGTGAACTGATCTGATTGCCCCAACTGATGCTTGGCAGACATTTGCTTTACATTCTTGGCAAAGCTTTTCAAACGCACAAAGTTCGTTGTCCTTGTCTTCAAACAATTTTTACACGAGGCTTTGTTGAGCCAAGGTGGGTTGCTGTAGTTATATGGTGAAGTCGTAACTTTAGTGAAAATATTTCAAATCATTCAAGCAGATCAGCCTCTTTTCTACAATAGTTCTATCTGCAAGGTGCAACATACCCAGTATTAAAACAAAGTTTATCTCTGCTTTTGATTCCGCTCTTCAGTTTCAACGGTTCTCAAATTCAAATTTGGTTCTTTGATGTTTTTCATTAGTCCAAATACAGCTAAAAAGATTTCTTGTGGAGTTGAAGGTTTCCAAAGACTTCTATGCTTTGCCTTCTTTTTCTTTATTTTAAATCTCTTTGATTTCTTTTTTCCATTTTTGATTTCTTTTCCAACTCTTTTACTCCTCAAGCTGTAAGGTCTGTACTTAAGTTTTTGGTTTTCTTTTATTATTTTTTCCCGGATTAAATCCATTTGTTCTTTTCCTGATAGTTTGATCTCCTTCCCAGATTCATCCTTATTTTCCGTTTCTGTTTCATCAATTCTTAGGCTATCACTGTGTTCTTCTTTCACAATACTTTTTTCGTCATTTTGGGTATTCGAAGTTGAATCATTTGAATCATTTTTCGGCGTAGTTTCAGAAAACAATGTTAATTTTGCGTGATATCGTAAGCCATCAATCATCCTATGTTTGTGACGATACCCATGATCGACATGCGGTGACCAAAATCTGTTGTGGCCAGCATGCAGTTCTCTTTGACCATCATGCACTTCTCCCCGACCTGTATACTGTTGTTGAGAGTATCCAATTCCATTACGTCCAGCACTATTACTCGGCCGAAATCCACCGTTGGTTTGATTGTATCTGTCAGTGTGGCCAAATCCAAGCCCAGTTCTCTGTTGATAATGTCTTGGCTGGATATGGCGAGCATGCTCAGAGAGCATTTGTGCAAAGAATCCATTTGAAGACTGCTCATTTCCTCTGGATAAATAGTCTGGTTGTGAGGGTCTGATAATGTCAGAATATTTGTAGTTTATTTGTTCAGAAGTATCAGCTGTACTATCGTTTTTATCTGTTTGTAAGCTTCTTTCTGGTCTTTGTGACCTTGTTTGGCTTTCCTGTACATTATGTTGTTGGGTGCTGCTTTCATTGTTCTTTTGTCCAAATATGTCCAATTGTGAATCGAAAAGTGGTCGAATGTTTAGTAAGTTCCTCACTGCTCTTTCGTACAGATCAGCAAAGCTACGAGAAGAACAAGAATTTCAGGAGAACTGCAATATTTTAATGTCCACAATAAGCCTGTTCATATGGAAGCAAGCCATACCAGTTGTGGGTGTGAATGGCCGAGCAACTACTACTGTTTCAGCCAGGTAACTGAAGTTAAGCTTGGTCATGTGAGGGCAAACTCATGATGGGTGACCGTTTGGGGGCCTGACCAAGGAGCTCACTTCTCTCTCCTTCGGGAGGGACATTAAACTAAAGATCCGATGCCTGGAGGTGAGGAGCCTTTCACTCCCAAAAATCTCTTTCACCTTTGGCATAAATCCCATTGTTTTGAAGAAAAGTCCACCAAAACCCTGTAAAGATCCTTCTGCTTTGAAAAAATCTCATACGCTTTCCGAATGAGCGAAATTCCCCTCACCTTGAAGCGGCATACATAGTGAGCTTAAGCTAGCTTTAAATAGCTAGAAATCCTTCCAGCCTACTTCGAACAAAGTACTGAAAAATGGAGGCCCCTGTCCAATTACCGGGCTGCAGCACTCCGATATCTCACCCTAACCCTTAATTCCAAATACAGAAGTGTCTGCCTTTTCATATGAGCAGGAGAACTGGCTGCTTAGTGAAATTTCATCAGATCACTAGCGAAATTTCAGCAGGCGAAAGGAAAGTGTTCCCATAAAATTACCCCATCCCGTCTGCCAAAATGCGTAGCTTCATTATCTTCATTTCTTATGCACTGCCTATTTAGACAATTTCCACCTGTCCCATTTTGGTAGGTTTCCCTTTTTTCTCGGCAAAGGCTGTAATTTCTCAGTATGAGCACAAGCCAGGGGTGGGTACTTCTTTGCTAAATGATACTGGACGTGCCACTCATATGGGTGGGTTTTGTCATCTGAAATTCCCCACGTATGGGTCTGTTTATAACCATAATTATGGTAGGTGGGTAGTTTTTTGGCATTTTCATATCAATGGCTCCCATGGTGATAATCCGCACCAGACGATGAATATTTCCTTCGTACTTTGCTTGAGAATTCATACACAAGGGTCAGAAATCTCCTGATATTCATACAAAAGGGTTCACAATTCTTGAATGTTCTTTCATACAAATTGGTTCTTTTCTCAAAGTTCGAATTCAGACCGAATTACATTCCCAATGAAGTACCCCCCCTCCCACCTTTGGGAGCAGGAGATAAAACGTCTCTTACCTAACGAGCCAGCCCATTAAAGGGAATAGACATAGCTATATCGACAAGCTGCTATAAATAGGCTGAAGAAACGCCCACAAACCCATTGTTTCCTTCGCCACACAATGAAACGGCAGGCGTCAAAGTTGTTGAATACAATAGATTATATTTTTAACTTGGCCCGGGCCAGCTTTTAACTATGTCGATTCCCTTTAAGCTGGGCGGCTCAAGTTTATATGAACAGGCTCTTGCCCTACAGGGTGGCAGACGAACGATGGTACCATTTTTGTATATTGCTGTGGAGCAGCTGTTAGTTCAATATGTTGTGTTTTAAACTACTGTACAGGGTGTCTCTAAAAATGGTACCCGTTTGTGTCGATGCTGTGGAGCTGCTGTAACTCCAGTTATCTTTTTTTGTAAGTACTGAGTTGCATATGTGTAAACTTATGCCACAAGAAATAGAAAATTAGATGATGCTACGAAACCAGATCTTGCTCATCTCGGCACATCACTGAGGCATAAAAGTATCAAGTTTACTTTCATTTTTGCAATAAAACGTTTGAAAGTTCAAGAAAGACTATGAAAAGTAATGTCTTTCAATTCATTTGACAATTTTACAAGCAACGATAGTGTTGATAGATAGAGTGCTGGCGGTGGTAATCGAACGCTTAAATATTCTAAGAAATATCTTCCAGTACTCAACAAAATATATAGAGGAATCGTTCAGCCCCATTGAGTTACTGTTGCTCCGTTTGAGGCTGCTTTATCGAATCAAAAATTAACGTTTTGCAAAAAATCCAAAATAAAGATGAAAAATGTAACAAACCGCCCATACGATGCTTCTGCTGCGCCACTAATTTAGAATCTTGTAAGAATCTTGTAAGCTGGTTAACTATCAGTAATCTTGTAAGAACAGAGACCGCCACGGTATATTACAAATCTCTGAATTGGCTTGCCCCAGACTATAAAAAATTGATCATATAATGTTTGGATGATAGAGAACGGTTCCTGTGCTCATCAGGAACTGATCTTAGCATATCGTTACTTAAAACGATCAATGGTCAAAAAGCTTTTTCTTATCGCGGTGCGAAACTGTGGAACAGTCTAAAGACGGAGACAAAATTGGCACCCTACCTGAGAATCTTCAAAGAGCAACAAGGTGGTGTAACTTTAATTTCATCTTTACGTTCTTTTTCGTAGACTTTGTATTGCATCATATCTTAACTATATCCAGACCAGTAGTGAATTTTTCTACACAGCTCGTTGCGTATCTCCAGAATAGTCTAGTTTTTTATGACTTTCAGTTTCTATCTAGAAGATATCCATTCATGTCACCTTCAAAAATTTAAAACTGATTCAGGGGTCACCACAAAACATGAAATTGAGTGCTCCGCAAGATAAATACCTTTTAAATCATACCTTTTAAACCACTGTTTCTGTGACAATGAAAGAAACATTTCTGAACTTTTTTTAATATGGGTTTTCATTCGATATACCGGGTGTCCCAAAAAAGGTAACAGATTTGATTGGGGCTAGCGATGAGAATTTAAGTCGAATCGACCCCTGACAAGTTTTAAGTACTCTTAGATAGTTAACTTGAAGATTGATACCTTAATTGTTGGCATTGGTGCATGAAGAGTTGGAATATTAACCTTGAAAGTCCAAATTTGCCTCCTACTCCAAACCAGAAGCTTTTGGGGTTTGGCCTAAGCTGTTAACTCGCTGTACTGTGGAATATCCTCAATCATAGCCAAGTACAAACAAGAAACCTCGTGCTTAGGAGCACATTTTAGTGAAAATCTGACTCTGAACTTTACAATCAGATTCAAGAATTTAGCCCCGAAGAGACCCCTTTCTTGATTCTACAAAAACTTTAAACTACGCCTGCCTGAGAAAGGTTATTCATCAGCGAAATAAGTCCCGTAGGCTTTAACAAATAGACTATCTAGCAATCTTCACACTGTGATCCAGACAAGGAATTAATTTGAGGGTTTCATCATGGCGAAGAGACATTGAGTTATTCGATAAAACAAAAATTTCTTAAATCCGTCTTATAAATCCAGAGATATGATTTTTTAAAGTTTGACTAAATTGCGAACTGTTGTTTACATTGCAATTTCCGGTCTTTTGTTTGTGTCATCGTTGAAAACCCATACATTCAAGTTCTTGTAACTCTTCAACAAATGCACCGATTTTTGGAAACTTTTTTTTGTCTTACAGATAAACACCTAAGCTATCTAAAAATAAAAAGCTATTTGCAAAATCTCAAGTTGGTGTATCAATATTTGTCAAAATAGTGTATGACCTTTTTAAGCACAAAAACCAGGCAAATTATCAAAATTCCGTCTGTTATAGTGAAAACAAAAAATTTAACTAAATCTAACTCTTCGGAAAAAGTATCAAAATTGAATATGATGTCTTGAGAGAACTTCTGCCAAAGGATTCGTACAGTTTCATACAGGAAAAAAAGTTATCACACATTTGGTATTATAGGCCCTTTTGGTTTAACGTTGATTTTTTAGCAATGATTTTTGGCTTTATACATGATTGAACTGTTCTGCATACGAACAGTGTTTATGCAAACTACTTTCAACTATCTTAGCTTTATGCGAGTAAAGCTTGTGTCTCTAAAGTATTCAGTTTTTGGTCGATAATCTAATTCTCATTGTACCTGTCCTTGATAAGGGCTTCTTCTCAGTTTAGTGTATCGATCACCTCACTTTAATGATAATTGACTGCCTTATCTTGGTCGGCTACGTTTTTAACTTGTTCATCTTCTTCATCACTGAACACTCTTTCTTTTACACGCCAGGCTTCATCCTTGACTTTAATTTGATACAATTTTTGGAGTACTAATTGAATCTTATATGCGTCTTCCTTCAGCCCCCTTTCCTCTATCAGTTTATCAGCTGGATCCTTAAATTTCGCAGTATATTTCCTGTTCTACTTCGTACCTTTTTCCTTTAAATCACCGTTTTCAACTATGAAATCATAAAGCTCGCCATTCGTTGTGATAAACATGATTGATTTTGTGACACATAGCTATTGGAATGGTTTAAAGACTACAGGCCAGCAGTTTTGTGTATTAACAGTCATTGTTTTATTTTGTGGTAGGAACTGACTTGGAATATAACATAGAAAACATTATGATTCTCAATGAGGCATGTGAAACATATAGGCTTCGCTTGGGTCGGTCATAGTTACGAGAAACATTTTTTTTATTGTTTTGCAGTTTCATATCAGTTTATGTAAAGTTGCGTCATCCTGTAATTTGAGCACTCCCTGCATCCCATATACTCTATGGTGAGCTGTAGACACTCTCTATCAAAGTTTAAAAGTTGAATTTATATTTTGAAATAACGAGGTAAAGTTGCCTTGCCTTTTAAACAAAGAGGCATTTAAGGCGAATAAGTGAATGGAAAGTAATGATAGGGGAATGTAGGCAGTAGGTATGTTTCAATAAAAGTCACCACAAGCATATCCGGACTATTGATGCCTCTTCCCTTCCATATCGAAGCCCTTGAAGACCATCAGTTAACATTTTCATTGACTATGGAATCAAGATAAAAACCGAGTCGACAGACAAGAAGCATGAAAATATTATAACAGAACAAGATCTTTATCAACAGTTGGTCGTCAAGATTTCAGTGAGTACGACCATAATAACGAAACACAAACTGAAAAGGACCTACCATACCAAATGTGTGATAACTTTTCTTCCTGTACGAAGCTGTACGAATCCTTTGGCAGAAGTTCTCTCAAGACATCATATTCAATTTTTAAATTTTTTTCGAAGAGTTAGATTTAGTTAGATTTTTTGTTTTCACTATAACAGACGGAATGTTGATAATTTACCTGGTTTTCGTGCTTAAAAAGGTCATACACCATTTTGACAAATATTGATATACCAACTTGAGATTTTGCAAATAGCTTTGTATTTTTAGATAGCTTAGGTGTTTATCTGTAAGACAAAAAAAGTTTCAAAAAATCGGTGCATTTATTGAAGAGATACAAGAATTTGAATTTCTGGGTTTTCAACGATACAACAAACAAAAGGCCGGAAATTGTAATGTAAACAACAGTTTGCAATTTAGTCAAACTTTAAAATATCATATTTCTGGATTTATAAGACGGATTTAAGAAATTTTTGTTTCATCGAATAGCTCAATGTCTCTTCGTCATGATGAAACCCTTAAATAGTACCGGGTGTCCCAAAATGATGTATTATCGTTTGATTGCTTATATGTCCATAACCGATGAACAGATTTTCAAAAACTGGTAAAACCACAACCAATATCTTAATATCCAATTTAGCGTTTAGGCAATCAAATAAACAAAGATTTAAAAAATCCGTTCATTGGTTATGGACATACAAGCAATCAAACAATAATACATCATTTTGGGACACCTGGTATATACTCGTATTTTCATTTTTTGGGATTAATTCCACAATTTCTAAAGAGCTGGATCACAGTGCTTCATTGCTTGAATGAAATGTTTTTTGCATCATCTCACACGAAATTATTACGAAACAAGCAATCGTATATGCCCAAGGGAACTTAAAAAATGCTCATTCGTGCTTGGCTTGGTGTACTTTAGTAAATGCATTTTGACTGTAGAAAAGTGACTATATTCACTAATTTGTTTGTTAGTTTTCAGTTTTTTACGTTCTTTTCAAACGGGTACCCAAAGGACCGATCCTTGTCCAAAAATGTCTTTGACTGAGGAGATTCCCCTAACCAGCGCGTTAGCAGTTTAGGCCTAAAGCCAAAAGCTTTGGTTTGTAGATGGACGCAAATTTTGGCTTTCGAGATTGATATATCAACTCTCGATGCGCCAATATCAACAAACGAGGTATTAATCTTCAAGTTAACTATCGAAGAGTACTTCTAAACTTATTTGGGCTCGATTCGACTTATTTCAGTTTCATTTGATTAGCAATCACAAACACAAATCAGGTTAACGTGAACGTGAATTCCGAAAAAAGTTTGCGTGAAAACCAGGGGGGGTTTCGCTGGTATCCCATCACGCACACGGCAAAATTCATTAATGTTTCGGCGGTGAAACAAAATGCCAGAAAGTTAGCGTGGAAGAGAGAGAGCATGTGATGCAAGAAGGAAGAAATGGAGGGTGAAGTAAGCGGGAACATTAGTTTGATATTAAAAGATGTATTTACATATCTATGAGTACCAATTTATGTCAGTTATCTTCCGAAAATAATCCTTTTACTGGCCGTAAAAGGAGATGTTCGTTGGTTCGTTGGAGGGATGAGCTAGGCAATTTTGTAGGCCTAAACGCTTATTTTTGAGAAAATGTCACTTTTAGACGCTTATTTCTTTTAAAAGTTCACTTGTTAGCTGGGTTTGCAAACTAGCATCTAATAACTGGAGACCTGAATTAACTTATTTTTTCAGAAAGACCTATAGGTCCCGACTTTAAGGGGTTCATTGTCCCATTTTGATTCGGTCCATTGTTCATGATTCTTGACCTGAGGCTGAAGAACTTTTGTTGGTTTTATTGTAACTGAAGCAAAGTTTTAATTCAGCTAAGACCTTCAAGATACATAATGCTGAGTATGGCAAATTACATCAGTTCATGTAAAACCTGTCATTGCATATGGATAGAGTGGGGTATACAGGTATAGGAAAAATGGGTACCAGGGAGCGCTGTGGGTACCCAACACTCCCTTTCAAATATGAACATGTTTCAAACTAGTGTCATTTGTTTGCAGCCAAGCATTTTCAGGAGCAAACTTACATGTCTACTCTGTTAGCATTGCTATCATGGATGGACTCTTCACTTATCAGTTTTTTCCTGTAGTTTATTACTCAGAATGTATTTGAACGATGTTTAAACATTGGAAAGGCTTCAAAAAATTTGTTATATGAGGGCATAGGTACTAAGATATGAACATTGTTATAGACTTTTAAGAGACTTGTATGGAAACTTTGAGTAGAAGAAACTGGCGCAAATTTTTAGTGTCTTTATGAAAAAATTCTTGTATCTCCAAAAATAGTGTCAATCAATGCTTTTTTGCAGCTTTGAAATATCTTTTTTGTAGCTCAGGAAAATTAATTTGGAGTAAAATGAGAATGCAAAAGATGAAACTTTAAATATTTGCGGAGAGAAAGAATTCTTTGTGTTGAGTGATTTGAAATGTAAACTTTGTTTCTAGGTTGCAATTACAACTGAGAAGATTTCTGACGGTTTCAACAATAAATTTCATCCAATGCAGAAACCAATAACCAGAAACAAAGGAAACATGATGACGTTTATGGTATAAGTGAAGATTTGAACAGATGAAAATTCCTTGCATATTAGAGGGACTCCTAATTAAGGTAGAGCACATGTACAAATATGAGTAGATAATTAGCAATGATGGCAGCAAACTGTTCACAAACAAGCATTCCTACTGTAACTTTGTGTAATTCTTGCAATAATGTGTATCACTTGCAACTGAACTGATATAAATTATTTGATATTTATAATGATACTTGTCTATGTCATGACATCTGGTATTCTTTTATGACATCTATACAGCAGGGAGAACGGGAGGGAACCAAATGATAAATTGTAATCAAACAGTTGTTATGCACTGAAGATGCTCCACTCCAAAGGAGCAAAAGTAGTCAGCACTGAGAGATTAACAAAAAAGCGCAATGACTAAAGTAATGAAAGTTTTCTTTGCGTAGTTTGGTCCTCTTCAAAGCTGCTAGCTATACACTATGTAATCAAACAGTTTGATATATTGTCATTTTTGCATATGGGAAGGGGATCTGTGAGTCATAGATTTCTGTAAACAAAGTAAATGTGTGGTTGCTACAGTAGCCAAGCATCATCTTTCATAAGAATCTTTTGTAAGCTTCTTCTTGTAAAAAAGTGAGTGTATGCAATTGTTTCTGATTTTGTTTACAAAACAATTGCCTCCTAATTCCATTAATCAATTAAAAAAATTCTTAGCTGGATGTAACCAAAAGACTCCAGTGAAGTCTATAAGACCAGGCCATTTGGTTGGGGTTGCTAGCCAAGAAGTGGAGGATTTACCACTGATGATGAAAAAATCAAATGCCAAAGGGTGGCCCAGCCAAGGGAGGGGGTGATATCCAGGAATCGACTTGACTTGTACATGATGAGGCTTAAAGCAGGGACGTAGGAAGCATCTCCAACTTGAGGGGGCACGACACTTCAAGGACACTTTTTTCATTAAACTTAAGGGGCACTTCCTGGAAATTGAAAGGGCACTTCTTTGTTTATTGCAAGATCTTGGGGGGCACATGCCCCCAGTGCTCCCCCCGATCCTACGTCTCTGGCTGAAAGTTTATCTGCCAACAAGTGCAAGCTTGTCATTTATTACTGGAGTCCAAGATTGGTCAGTCACTAAGCCTATTCAAGACTGCTTGAAATATCAGGCTTATAGCAAGTTCTCTTTCAACAACTCTTTGCTGCGTTATCTTCTCGCTTGTGTTGTCAATGTTTCGAAATGATGGATTGCTTTGCCTTATATGAGCACTGATTCGTTATATGGATTCAAAAGTTAGGAACTGCTGTTATATTGCATTTTCTGCGATCCAAGAAAAGTTGCTAAGTAGTTGCCTGATGATGGGCCAAGGCGTTTTGATGCCATCGAGGACAACAAGTCACCTTCAAAAACGAGAGAAACCAGATAAATCTTGAGAGAAAGGTTAACAACTGCTAGCAAATACAACTGTCTGAATATGAAATGTTTCTTTGGTGCCAAAATAATTTTAAATGCAACCAGACTGTAGGATGACATTTCGCTGCGAGTTACTTTTTTGAAATGACTTGCTTGGGACAATACATAGCATTTTCTTCGAAGGGTGCTTAATTAGGGTGACACCGCTCTAGCTGTAATCTATTTTGTAAAAATTATAATTATTTTACTGCAATTTTTCGGTTAGTCTCAGGCTTGCATTGACCATAGCGATTTAATTGCTTTCTTTGGTCAATTTTAAATTCAACACACTCACAGAAATAAGCTGGTTCTGAAAAGTACTTTATTGTACCCTAGGGTAGTTGAAGGCCAAGAGGTACTCTAGTGTATTCTAAAGTACCCTATAGGGTACTTTGAGGGTATTCTAGAAAACCCTAGGGTACTCCAGGTCAAAAAGGTATTTCAAAGCACCCTTGAAAATGGAATCAATTCGCGTTCTTTTATTCTCTTTGCGACGGTTGAATTTTGAAGTTTTTGTTGCTGCGGCGAAGGTTTGGAGGAAAGAAAAGAAAGAAGCAGTTACAGTATTGGGGAAAAGGTAAGATTTAATGAATTTATTTCAACCGAATAACAAGATATGATTAAGGAGTGTGATGATGAAGTCTATTTGAACGGATTTGTTTTATTAACTTTATCTGAAATAGGGAGAAAGTCCCGAGAAAGTTAGCTACGGGACTTTCGAGACTAGTAGGCAAAATTCATCTTTGTGAAATGTTTACCTTGGGTTTTGGTTTATGCCCTGTCTCTTTCAAAACATTATCTGGCTGAAGAGACATCGACAGTTGACCGAATGCTATTGCCAGGATCTCGGGTACATAACATAGACCCAAGGCAGCAAGACACACTTCTAATTCGTGCGTTTTGTCTTGGAAATAGTATTCTCGACCTGAACTCTAGCTTCTTTGCATTTTCAAAGATATTCAATGATGACACTGCAGTCTTGCCTTTCCTAGTTTTTAATTTCTTGAATCAACATTAGGCGAGCCTGCCTAGTGAGTGCACCAAAATAAACTATGCACGTTTGCCAGGCCACAATAAATCGTACACTGGACCGATTTTGAAGAGTTATTACTTTATTGTTAGCAGAAAGCCTGAATTAGATTCTAGGACTTTTTGCAAATTTTTCCCCTTTCAGTTTTTAGAGCTAGAAGCGAATTTCTTAAAATATTAGTTTTCGAAAACACGGAAAACGATCAAAAACCGTCGATCAAATTTGAAAAGATTCAACAGGAATGAACAAAGAGAAAACGCTTTCAGGGGGATTTGGGGGTTTAATACGAACTCTCGTACAGCAGATTACAATTGGTCGATTTCTAAACCACAAATCAAGACGAACAAGTTCTCTCTTTATCCATTCATGTCAATTCTTTAGAAAATTTAATCGACGTTTTTTTATCGTATTCAGTGTTCTTGAAAAAGGAAACTCGTGTCTTGCTCTAAAAGCTGAAAGCAGAAAAATTTGCAAAAATTCTAGAATCTAATTCAGGCTTTTTGCTAAAGCTTAAGCCATGAATCTTCAAAATCGGTCCAGTGTACGATTTATTGTGGCCTGCCAAACGTGCATAGTTTATTTTTGCGCACCCGGTAGCATTTCCTCCAAACAATATTTTGGTAAGAAACTGTCTCGAAGAAGAAGTTGTGCAGATCTGCAGATATGATGGATGGGCTGAAATGTTGGCAAACTTTTATATTTTCCCCTGAGTTCTAGACTAGATCCAAATTTAGTTCTGAGAAGCAAGTTTTTCTGAATTTTTTCGATAATTTTTTAGTATCTTCTATTCACATCTAATTCATGTTTTGGTAATGATGCCTTTTGGATCCAAGAATCTTCCAAGGACTTTGTAGCAAATGTATTCCTGAGAATGCTATTTTCCTCAATTTTCTTGCCAGGTTTTGCACCTGTGGTGATGTTATGGATATTGAATTTATTTTCCTGTTTTCAAGAAACTGACAGTGACAGACTATCTAGAGTTGGTTAGGCAGAAATCAAAAGCAGCTCATGACAAGCAGAAAGATGGCACATGACAATCACATGAAAATAGCAAAATATCGTTCTATGTTTTGAAAATTGGAACAAAGCAATTGCACTCCTAAGGATAAACTAGCTTTTCACGAAACTTAAAGTGAACACAAGACTGTTAGATTTTCTCAACAGAACTCTGAGTATTGTCGATATATTAAAAACGTAGGAGTTGTGGTCAGAGAGGTATGAAAGGCTGGACTGATGATATGAAATTGTAGAATGTAATGATAGGGTGAAATGAAGGGATGAAACTGTAAGACAGAATGACGAAACTGAATGATGAATGGAGTGTTCAATGGAAAGTGGAAAATGAATGATCGAGAAGAATGGATAAGAGAAACAATTTTTTAAAGGAGCTCAAACATTCCAGCAACAGTTTTGTCTTCATTAAAATCATTTTCTCTTTTCTCTTGTACNCAATTGCACTCCTAAGGATAAACTAGCTTTTCACGAAACTTAAAGTGAAGACAAGACTGTTAGATTTTCTCAACAGAACTCTGAGTATTGTCGATATATTAAAAACGTAGGAGTTGTGGTCAGAGAGGTATGAAAGGCTGGACTGATGATATGAAATTGTAGAATGTAATGATAGGGTGAAATGAAGGGATGAAACTGTAAGACA
The DNA here is from genome assembly GCA_004194395.1 of Aurelia aurita complex sp. Pacific. NCBI lineage: Eukaryota > Metazoa > Cnidaria > Scyphozoa > Semaeostomeae > Ulmaridae > Aurelia > Aurelia aurita complex sp. Pacific. Next base: position 33,493 of record REGL01002131.1, read on the forward strand.
GAATGACGAAACTGAATGATGAATGGAGTGTTCAATGGAAAGTGGAAAATGAATGATCGAGAAGAATGGTTAAGAGAAACAATTTTTTAAAGGAGCTCAAACATTCCAGCAACAGTTTTGTCTTCATTAAAATCATTTTCTCTTTTCTCTTGTACAGTAAAGTGCCGCCGTTAAGAAACTATTTTACTGGAGAATGGGGTCATTCTGGGAGAACAATAGGAGATAAAAATCATTTTCTTGAAGGCCGTACTTTACTTGACTGTATTGTATTACTTAGATGGTACCTGGGGAAGGGGTACCTAAGTAAGTGTCCAGGTCATAAAATTTCATTGTGAAAGAATTTTATGAAACCAATAAGAAACCGTTAAGAAACTTTGAGTACATTAAAAAAGGCGCGAAAAACAATTTATTGTTCCAAATTTCTTCTGGTTGACAGTTAAAATATTTTGTCCTTCATTCAAGAACTTTGTTCGGGCTAATATCAATGATAGGTTCACTTTAGGTAGATTTAAATTGCAAAGAGGGAAATGACGCCTGAATCTACCCTGGGTACACTCTTTTTTATAAGAATACCCTATACTTTGTCCAGCCTCGATATCCTTAAGAAATTTTCCTTTTGAGCCTGAAAGTATTCTTATTTTTTTCAAAGCTTCCAAAGGAATAGCCGCCCCTAATAGAAACTAAGCTTTTGAAAATGAGATACAGTATGTCAGTCATGCGATTCTCTAGAAGTCTGAACATCGAAAAACAGGCAACTGCAGAAAAATGAGACACAAATATGCGAGCTGAGGCTGAGCAATATTCTTATAATATTCTTAAAAGTTGGATGATTCTTAGCCTGAATATTCTTATAAACATTATTCTTATAAAAAGAGAAGAATGTACTGAGCCAATAAATTAAAAAATAAAACAAGATTGAAAAAATTATAGAACAGGATAAAGAAAGTTTTCCTTTTTTTCATTTTTAATGCAATTTCAAGTTTTGCCCCGATCCCATGATCGTTTACGTACTAACAATAGAATCTTGACCATTTAAAACTAAGGGGTGAATCACTCTGTCAAAATATCGTACAGCTTGGTTAAAATGCCGGTCAAAATCCTTTTTCCAACATAAATCCATAAGAAATCCCTTAAAATCTTATTTTTTTCAAATATCTCGTACGCCTTTTCGGAAGAGTAATACACCCCTCGGTAATAATAAATTTATGAACTAGCATCCCAAGGAAATTTTCGAGTGAATCCCTTTTCTTGGCTCAGAATGCCTCTCTTCATCCCCGGGAGGGGGGGGGGGTACATGACTTGTGGATTGACGGGGGTCTGCCACCCGGTTTTCAGAAAGTTACCCTCTTCTAATTACCAAAATTTGCTTTTGATACCCACTTTTATGATGAATTTTGGCGGAAAACTGCCTACTTTAACCATTTTTTGGGAATTTCAGCGAGACCCCACTCATGTTTATGGAAAATCTGCCGAAAAAGGACCCTCGTTTAGAGAATTTTAGGCCCAAAAACCCACCCATATGGGCGGCACATACCTGTACCCTAAACATGTTATGTACCCCCCTCCCGGGTCTTCATCCCATATCTACCAGACAAAAATTTGAAACTTCAGAGGGAATGTAAGCAAAAACGTGGCTCAAGCCACTTTGCGGTCAAAGTCTAGCCAATCAGATATCAAAATTTCATGTTGACATAAATTACCCAAATATGGCACGGCACGTGTAACGGCCTGTTGTTTTGGTAATGTTATTTTTGCCAAAGGCTTGTATGTGCATAGATTTCCTTTAAAATTAAGCAAGATTTATGCAAAGTGTAGGTTGTCATAGGTCCTATCACTGAGTAAAAGCCTCAAAGCACACGCTGAACAGTTATTGCAAGCAACCTTTACTATTGCTGCAAAGCTGCCCCTTGTTCACCATCAGTGTTCACTCTCGATTGTAATTATTTCTTTACTAATAAGTTTACTAACACAGAAGGATTCAATTGTAGGGATCTCCATCATTCGAAAATTAAAATCAGATAACAAAAACTCTCTTATTTTGCAAAAGGGGCTTTTTCCAGCAAAAAGAGACCCTATTTTCAAAATCACGAGGGACGACAATGCTTTTATGACTGTAGTAATGTTAAATTTAGATAGAACCGGATAGAACCAGATAGAACCAAGCCAAGATAGAACCAGAGATGGCGCCACAGAAGAAATGCTAGGGGGCAAATACTGTCAGAGTGCCGACAGTGAGCGAAGCGAGACGATATTTATGAAACCATGCCTTTCAAGTTCCATTCAAGTTCACTGAGATGGCACTATTTTCAAAATTTTAAGTGCCAATGGGGGGCTTGATGAAATCGTAGGGGCTTCTGCCCCCGTGCCCCCCAGGCGCCATCCCTGGATAGAGCAAACGCTCGAGCAGCAGAATACCTCCAATCGATTTCTAAATCCCAAGTCAGTACGAAAAATTCGTTGAAAAAATATTAAGAAACTCACATTTTGCACTCAACGCAGGAATGACATGAATGTGTAAAAATTCAGAAGCAAAGTAAAAGCTTATTGCAAACGTTTTAAATCATATCTGTTCAAAAACTTTATCGTAACCTATCGAAGTGAATAGCACACCTGGTAAATAAACATTTTCTCGGTGCTGGAGTTTCTTATTTTTGGCGATCTGAGTGTCGAGTTTCTTAAAAGCGGTTTCTTATAAAAATACTTGCAATCAAAATATGCAGGCGTACCAATATTTAGGCATTTGGAAGCAAGTCCAGTTATGGTTATTTGTGTCACTTTCGATGCCAGTTGGACCACTTTGGTGACACTATTTTGAAAAACCTTGTTCATATTCGTAATCAGCATGTTTGAAATAGGCTCTTTTACTAATTTTGAGCTAATTCTACGCAATTTAAAGTTTTTGTCATTTGTGCCACTTTGTGCTCCATTTGGACCAGTTTGGTGACAATATCTTCAAAATCGTTGTTCATATTCGTAATCAGCATGTTTGAAATAGGCTTGTTACTAATTTTAAGATAATTCCATGCCATTTAAATTTTTGGTCATTTGTGCCACTTTTTGTGCCATTTGGACCATTTTCGGGACAATATTTTCAAAATCTGTGTTCATATTCGTAATCAGCATGTTTGAAATAGGCTGTGTACAAATTTTGAACCAATTTGACGAGATTTAAATTTTTAGATAAATGTTTTTGGTGGGACCCCAACTGGAACACAAAAGGGGTACTCTCATCTCAAGTACCTTTAGAGTTGCCCTGAAATACCTTTAGTAGTACTCTGAAGTACCTTTGGAGGTATTTTGAAGTACCTTTAGGGGTACTCTCAAGTACCTTTAGAGTTGCTGTGAAATACCTTTAGAAGTACCTTTGGGGGTATTTTGAAGTACCTTTAGGGGTTCACTAAAGTACCTTTAGAGTTGCTATGAAATAACTTTAGTAGTACTCTCAAGTACCTTTGGGGGTATTTTGAAGTACCTTTAGGGGCTCACTAAAGTACCTTTAGAGTTGCTGTAAAATACCTTTAGTAGTACTCTGAAGTACCTTTTGGGAGTTCTCTGAAGTACCTTTAGAGTTGCTTTGAAATACCTTTAGTAGTACTCTGAAGTACCTTTAGGGGTTCTTTGAAGTACCTGTAGCAGCAGTGGCGGACTGGCCCACCAGGATACCGGGGAATTTCCTGGTGGGCCCTTGTCAAGACAATAGCCATTTTTTGCCTCGGGCCTTTGGGACACAAATGCTTGCTGGCGGCCCACAGTAAAAACAATTGCAATTGTAACTGATATCTTAACACTTTTCAAGCCCATCTAAGTAGTGTATGCCTGGAATTTTTCAGCTCGCTTCGCTCGCACTTCAAGACGTCTTTATTCCTGGCTACTGTCGGCCACTTTGTGCAACTTTGTATGCCAGTGGCGTGGCGCAGCCATGGATGGGGATGAGGCCCTTTGCCAACCCCTACTTT
>REGL01002132.1:31234-44702 GCA_004194395.1 Aurelia aurita complex sp. Pacific
CCCCCCCCCCCAGTTCCCACCTCTCTGATGAGAAGAAGCATACTATCAAAAGATCTATTTTAGTAATTAAACAGGATTTTACTGCAAGTGATTTAGTAGACATTTAACTTTGATTTAAGAAGGTTTACAGTTCAGTATGTTTATGCGCAGGATTTTGCTCTGCAACACCAGGTACCCCTTGACCATCTGATACAACTTGCTCTGCAATATCTTTTGTAAAAAATTGATAGTTCTTGAGAATTTCTTTCTTAGTTAACACACCATCTCCGTCGGTATCCCCCTTCTTGATCATTTTAGCCGCATGATCATTGATAACACTGCTTAAAACGTACTTTGAACTTTCAGGGGCCATTTCTTCTGAAGAAACCAAACCATCATGATTTATATCTAAAGCTGCGAACAGTTTTCTTTCGCCTTCTAGAGCCTCTTTATTTAGCTTGGCACCGACAATCGTTTGCATGTATTCCTCCATGCTCACTGCGTTGTCATTATTGACGTCGAACTCATGCACGTGTTTCGCCATTTGGTACCCATCCATTTCTTCAAAATAATCAGGCGATATCCAGTAACGATATTCTTTTTTATCAAGGAGCCCATCACCATCTTTATCAGCTTCGCGAAATTTAACTTTATCTAAATCAACTTGACGTTGGAAATCTGCAGTTGCCTGTCTATTTGCACTCTTCATATCTTGATAAAGTTCATCCCAACTCATCTTTCCATCCTTGTTCAAATCAGATGGTCCCATCTTTCCCTGCTTATTTGCTTCAAGGACTGCACCCTTAAATGCAACCTTCTTTAGCCATGCAATCAGCTCTTCTTTCGTGACTTTCCCATCCTTATTTGTGTCCATGCGTTTGATAACATTCTTCAATTTGGCTATGATCTTTTTCTTGCTTGCTCGTTCGAATTTTTTGTAAAAATGCTCCATAATGGTGCTCATTATCCAGCTACCCCAGTCATACTCAACCTCCGTATTACTCATGTCCGCATTTTCTCCCTCCCCCTGTTCGTCGTCATAAAGCTTCCCACCGCTTGTAATGAACTGGATATATTGCTCTGCTGCTGTAAGGGGGCGTTGATTCTCTTCATCAGCCACTTCTCCCCCACTGCCACATCCTTGTAGTTCTTGGTCTCCATCTTGAGCTTGGCCACCACTTGTTATGTACTGAATGTATTCCTCGGCTGCTGATGGGGGGCTCTGGCTCTCTTCAGCCCCTCCTCCCTCTGCACTACATCCCTGCTGTTCTACGGCCCCAGTCTGGCAATAAACACCGGCAAATGCCACTGCCACAAGTACCAAAATTATCACTAACTTTCCAGTGGGTGCCATCTGGAGTTGGGATGTTTGGATAACGGGCGGAAGAAGCTGCACTTGGAGGTTATGTTTGAAAACGCTTATTACGTGAAGAATTTGAAAAGTTAATTGTGAAGTTATCAGAATAGACTATTGTCTACGAGTAGACCCATGGGTCTACACGTAGGCTAAATAAACAACAGAAGTATTGAAAAGGAATATCTTGATGCACAAAGCATTCATTGTCCGCTGGGCTTGAATGGTATTTGTTTGTGTTTTCTTTTCAATTTTGGTTGTTTTCATCATAGGAACCCCGGGAAGACTTATGACGATGATTCCCTTGTATCCCTGCAGTAAACCTTGCTCAACAGGGACTCATAATGAAAAACAGTGAAAAAGCTGACGCTATTTTGTGAAGTCTCGCTTTGAGATTGCCTGCCAGAGAGCCCAAACATTTTGCGAAATATTTTTGCGAAACCTCCAAGGACTTGTCTTTTTTTGTGTTGTAATGCATTGAAGAACATAAATCTTTCGCCTATTTCAGGACGTTCGCTTGGTTTCCCTACAAACGTTCTAAAGTCCAAAGTCCACAGCAAGACATCGCTCGTTCTTTACAAGTAAGGAGGACGCGGACATAAAAGCAAAGCAATAAGTTCTAAAAATAAGTTTTCCCTGCTCCCGTAGGTGGACACACGAATACATCTTCACTCCATTTTCACCCTTCAAAACTTTTAACTAAGCAGCCTGGAACTCGCGTAAGTAAACTCCAAACTGTATTTCTGTTTTCTGCGTGAGCTCCGAGTCAGCCATCTTGCATTTGGTTTGGCGAATCAAGGCTGTAAGATCGCCAAATCGCGAAAATTGCAAGATGAACAGCCTCCCTTTGCTACCTGTGCTACTAGACCTCGCCTGATTGGCTAAAAGCTCCAGAATATTTGCCGTAACTATGGTAATTCACGAATCTCGCAATTTGATTGGTATTCTAGGAAGCTCAGAGTTTGGGCCTAAATAGGGTCAGCTTTTTCAGAGTAATAATATGAGTCTCTGTTGACGAAAGCGCCATCTTGAAGTCAAAGAGCACAGGGAAACAAGAAACTCATCGTCATAAGTCTAAACCTAGGCCGTAGCGAAGCCGCTTTAAATCGCGCATCAAATCTTGACATGCTGAGAATAGCAGACACACGATGGACACATCCCATATTTACCATATTCTAGTGACTAGCTATGTATTTACCAACTAGCAAATCAAATTGCACGAAAATGATAAAAAATTAAGCAATTTCACTAGCAATTTCGAATGTCTTCAGCATTTCATGGAGGGAGTAAATATAATAAACAGCTAGTCTTTGCACAATTTAGATTAAAAAATTTTGCAGCAAATCTGTATTTGATCATTTCCTAATGCGGAATCATACAACATTTACTTTCTTTATTCTTTACAAAGAAGCTGCAGCCTGCAGTAGCCCGAGTAGCCTGTTGACAAACTCGAAAAAGCGTACGAGATTTTTCAGAACAAACGGATTTTTACGGATCTTTGACGGATTTCTTTCAAAGCAAAAGGATTTTTGCCAAAGATGTTCAATGTTTGCGAGTGAAGCGCTAAGTTTTTCTGTTTTCATTTTTAGAGCTAGACGCGAGTTTCTTAAAATTTTCGAAAACACTAAAAACGAGCAAAAAACGTCGATCAAATTTTCTAAAGAGTCGACATGAATGGACAAAGTGGAAACTATTTCGTGGTGATTTTGGATCTAGAAATCAATTAATTAATCAATACAATTAATCGATACAATTGAAATAAACACTAGTTTTTTGTTTAAAAATTTCAAAATTTAACTCTTCAATAGTGCATGGATGCACATTGTTCTATCTGATTAGAAACTGACTCGAAACCAAGCCATCGGCCAGTTTACAGCGGGGCAATTGTAATATAAGCACTTTGATGCGAATTGAAATAAGCACGACGTTTCGAGCATAGCCCGTTATCAAGCCAAAGTTGGCTTGATAACGGGCTATGCTCGAAACGTCGTGCTTATTTGAATTCGCATCAAAGTGCTTATATTTTACTTTATTTACTTGTTTATCATTTTACAATTGCACTACACGCAACAAGACGATTTTTTGGGCAATTGTAATAGCGTTTACTTGTGTCTGCCACATACAGGGTGATACAGAAAACTGTATCCACTCTCTGAAAGTTGAAACATCGCAATGCAAAAACCATAACAACTATAACTATGATTTGTGAAATAAAACAGGAAAAACGAAAATATTGAGATGCTCTTCCCGTATATTATCTACACACAGAGCACTACTAAGCCCCGCTTCGGTGCGGGGCAAAAAGATTGCTAATATAGAATTAAAGCAAAGCAGCTGAAGTTTCTTTCAAGCCATTATATCAAAAGATGCATTAACCAATCGCGCAATCTATTTTCTAGATTTGATGCCTATGCTGAGCTCACTTCTACCCTAGCAACCAACAATGCTAGGAGACTTGTTACTATGAAGGTAGACTATTTGATAACAAACTTTAAACACCCGTAGGATCACACGATAAAATTAGCATATAAAAGGCTTTGTCTAAACAGCTGTACAGCCTAAAGTTTGTCAAGTGATCAATTTTTATGAAAACACATGGTTTGAGAGAAAAACAATCGATAACCAATGAAAAGAACACCAGAAGGGCTTTGTTTTGCACCCGCAAAGACTCATGGTAGACTAACGCGTCTGTCAAATTTAGCTTGTTTCCAATCAGTGAGGAAGTGTTAGGCGGAGAGGTAAATTTGTATTTTTGACAGAGTTCAAAACCAAAAGAGCAGTCAATGATAGTGCAGGAAGATTGCAAAAGCCCTGTTTTGGAGATCTGGCCGGACTCGGAGTTCTGATTGCTGTGAAATGAGACGTTCGCGCGGGACTGTCTTGAAAGAAGCTGTCAAAATACGCAGGTGAATTATATGCTGAGATCCAATTTAAATTCAATTTTGCGATTATATCGAGATTGGCGTTTTAATACTGTGCATTAAGAAAATAAAGAGAACTTTAAAACGTTCACTCTGACGCAGAAACGCAAGAGAGCAGACTTTTCACAGGATTTCTCGGCTGAAAATGATGTTTACAAGATTGTGTTGGTTGCTCATTTTAACCTGCTTGAATGTTGACTCGTTCGTTCTTGATTATTCAAGAGACCCTAACGAGGAAAAAACAGTAATCCTGCTTGCATTTAGTGGCCTAAGCGCTGACTCTTTATTGAAGCATGATCTACCAACTTTGAAGAAATTAGCAATCGATGGAGTGCTAGCTTCAGGCAAGAGAGGAGCCTTCCAAACAGAGACGCTGCCTGCTCTGCACACACTTGTAACAGGACGCTTCCCTGATAAACATGGAATACTCTCGAATAAGATGCGTGATTTAACAACTGGAGCGACCTTCGATGTTTTCAATAAAGATGCAAAATGGTGGGATGCTGTGGTGCCGATCTGGGTGACAAATGAAAAGCGGAACAAAACGAAGAGCGCCCTGTGCTTCTGGCCTGGTTATGATGTTGAAATTGATTCTAGAAAGCCAACTTTCACTTGCTCCATGGACAGGAATGGTACAAAATTGGAAGACCCATTTAAAGAGCTTACCCTTCACTCAGCTATCAAGCAGCCTGTGATGTCCATGGACGAAAGAATCATCCAGATACTAAAATGGGTTACGATGGAGAAATCGCCAAAGTTTATCGCTGCTTATTTCGAAGAGCCGTTCGCAACAGCGCTGACGCACGGCGTTGGGTCTGCCGAAACTGAGGTAGCTGTCAAAGCAATTGATAAATTAATCACCAAACTCTATAAGGGACTTGAAGATTTCAAAATGCTTGAAAAAATCAATGTCGTAATCACAGGCGATTCTGCTGCAGTTGATATTGAGAAAGATAAGAATATTTACTTGGAAGATTATTTGGATGAAAGGTTAAAGAATGCTTATGATGTTATAGATGATGGACCGATTACTACCATATTGCCGAAGGCCCTCGCCGATACCCAAATTCTGTTTACAAAATTCAACGGCTCTCATCCAAACTTGAATGTCTACAAGAAGGCGGATTTACCGGACAGTTTCCACTTCAACCATGCAAACCGCACAATGCCCCTGATTTTGGTTGCTGATAAAGGATGGCGTATTCATCCAAGACGCATCACTGATCCGAATGACAAGCGGCAAGCAGCTATTGGTTTTTCGGCAAACAATAAAGAAACTCAAACATTACTCATCGCGCACGGGCCTGCTTTCCGTAAGCGGGTGCGAATTGAAGAAATACAGAATGTGGATGTTTATCAAATGCTTTGCGCTGCAATACAGCTCGAGCCGAACATCCATGACGGATCCGGATATGTTTTATCAAAAGTGATCGCACCTCGTGACAAATGGTATTGGCATATCGCAAAGACCATTGTGCAATCAAAAGAAGGCCTCACTGGGGTGATTGTGTTGTTTCTCGTTCTACTATTCGCTGTTCTGTATTTGCTTGTACACGTGATATACACCACGTCGTCAAAACGCCGCTGCTGTTCCTGCAAGAGCAGGGATAAATCTTCGAAGAAGTCAAACGGCAAGTATGAACGCAATGGGAATGAGGGCAAAGCACATTTGCTTGCTGATGAGGAGGAGCTGTCGGACACTGACTTTGGGGAGGACAGTGATGTAAATGAATATGAAGTGAAATATGCCAGCCCATGAAACTTTAATTGTCATGTACAGTGGGGTAGATTTCGTAAAGGTTTTGCAGACTATTGGGCCAAGGGCACCTACCTTGCAGGAAGTGTGTTTATTCCCAGTACTGTAGAGTAATTGGTGTCCTGTGACCCAGTACAGAGAGTGTCCCAGAACGGTACCGTGACCCAGCAGTACACAGAGTCAGTCCTCTCAAGGTCAGGATGACGTTTGAATAACTTTGTGGCTTCAAATTCCGGTGTTGATGTAATACTAGATCAACTGTTATACGAGTTGGCGACAGGGAATCAGACGGCGTGATTTTTGATTGGTCAATACTAACAGACGTTAGAGTTTGAAAATCATTGCACACAGATTAACAGGACGGATTCACAGGACACCAATTACTCTGTGAACTGGGTCACGGGTACAGTACTGGGAATAAACACACTTCCTACAAGGTAGGCGCCCTTGATTAGGCGTCCTCTTAATTAAGGTTCATAACACTTAATCACATTTCAACTCAAAAACCTTATCAGTCATTTTGAATAAACTAAAAGACGTGTATGAATTTAAAATTCTTGAAAGTTTGCTGGTCTTCCTAGGGATCGTGCTTCGAGAAAGATGCTAATTTCACGAGAGTTTCCTCGGTGTCCTTTTGAACGCGTTAACTGTGGAACTTTATCATTATTATTATTATTATTATCATTTTCATTATTATCATTATTATTATTATTATAAAATTCTTTAAAGTTGCTTGTTAAAATATAGCTTTACTACAAAAACTTATAAAGACCAATCATTTACAAAAACAAAACGAATCACAGTCCATGGTAAGTAACATAAACTAAAATACCCTATTTACAAATTTTGCAAGGGCAATTCTCTCCATTCCATTTTTATGCATGACTTGAAAAGAACAGATGGAGGCGGCAATTTTTGTATCATCAGGCAGGGATTTCCATAATATTCTACCACGAAAATTTAAACTATCGTTGCCATAAGTAGTTGTTTTAGTTTTGAGGCAACATCAACAGATTCTTTGATCTTAAATTGCAATTATTGTCCTTTTCATGGAACATTTCCCACAAAAAAGAAGAATTTTGTTGTGTTTAACTGCTATAAACCGCGCTATAAACCTCGAGCATTTGCTTTTGCAAATTCTTTTGATGAATAGTGCACTCCTTTCCTCTCTGTAACAACTCATCAAAAGAGGATGTAAAATCGTTGAAAAGAATTCGAAGCGCTCTCTTATGGGTGCGATTTAGATCATTATTAGCAACCTTTCCACAAAACATCCAAATCAACGGACAATAATTAAACTGAGACATTATGAATGAGTTGTACAGTAAAAGAGATTGTTTCTCATTTATTTTTGAAACTTTGGGGAGACTAGGGGGGGGCACAAAGTGCCCCCCCTGGTTTTTCATAGAATCATAAGTGCTAGAGACTTGAAACTTGGCACAAGTAACAAACATGATAAGGCAAACAAGATAATGTGATTTGTTTTTGTTTATGTCACGTGATTAAGTGCTGACGTCAGCAAATGTTGCTAATTTGGGTGTAAAACCACATGTACTTTGTCACGTTGTATCTCCAAATTGATAAAATATATCGATGTGATACTTGAAACATAGAGGGATTATATCCTTGTAATTCTTATTTTGAAATTTTTGCTTTGTAACGCTAATATTTTTGCTGATGTCAGCATTTATTTATTTTATACGAAAAAAAGAGCGATTTTTGTCTAAAATTGATTATAAATTACTTTTAAAAATAGCAAAAAATGCTAAATATACATAAAAATACCTGCTGCATCATATTATGTCACTCATTTTTCTAAAAATGAACCATAACATGGTTTTTCGTCAGTACGCATGCGCAACAACCAATTGTTGATGACGTCATCACAAATCAATAAACTATATATCAAATGAAAGCTTATTTCAAGACAAGCTCAAAAATGTTTGTCTCATTGTCATAGAGCCAGTGGTTCCAAAGCTATGACTTAAATGGTAACTTTTTTGCGGAGCACTCAATTTAAAGTCATGTGTTGACCCCCGGAATCAGTGTCAAAATTTTTGAAATAGACATTAAAATATGTCTCATAGATAGAAACTAAAAGTCACAAAAAAGCTAGACTATTGAAGAGATACTGGATGAGCTGTGTGAAAAAGTTTACTAGGGGGGGGCACTTTGTGCCCCCCCCTAGTCTGGATAGGGTTAAATAGTTTGAGACTCTAGAGAAGGCACTGATCTTGTTCTTTGCTTTCTGACGTAATTTTGCCACATGTTAGTCATCCAAATTTGCAATGGGTCGGGATTTCTTTCCACCACGTGTTTGCACCACAATTGAAAAAACTCCTTTCGGGGCCTTTCGGGTGATTCTAGATTCTGCCTTGGGATATCAGTTGCAGATACGGGTACTGATCCAGATGGAATCACTCTTGTAGCGTTCCCAAAAAAGTACGGATCCGCTCCCAAAATGTACGGATCCAGCCGTACTCATATAGACGATAAGCCTATCGTCACCTCTTTGGTAACGGATGCAAGTTTATTCCCGTCTAGGGGTCCAATGGGGTCTAAGTCTCCATGTTGCGTTATTTGGGTAGAGAGCATTCATTATTCTAGAAATTATTCGGCCATGTCAAATCTTATTCAGCAAAAGAATGCATATGCATATGCATGCCAATTACAACCTCGTACCCATGGGTATTGTGGGCACGATTTGTGTCGATCGTGTCCACAATACCTGCCCATAATGTTACTTAACGAATAAATGTAGTTCGTTACCTTGCTCGTCTTCATATCATGAGTATCTCTGCTCTTTATTGCTTCGGCAGCCATTTTTGCTTACTTTCAACAGTCTAAGGTTTGAACGGGTTTGAACAGTGCCGCGCTCTGAAATTTATCGCCTGAGAACTAGTTCCCAGATCGTCGCAGCCCTCGAACGACTCATCTGAAATGAGAAATTCAGGTTTGGTCATCATCATCATCATCATCATCATCATCATCATCATCATCATCATCATCATCATCATCATCATCATCATCATCAATGATCTATTTACAGTAGGCAAGAATTGAAAATAGCTAATTTACAGGTAATTAAAGTGAATAACCTGAGTTAAAAGATGAGATCTCATAGATTTATTAATAGCCTATTGTATTTGATAATCCAGCTCGTGGCGAATGAAAGCAATGCTAAAGAAAACAGTAGAGGGATTAGGTGTTTCTTTGTCCTATTTATAGACAAGCGCTATATATCTCAGGTCATTCACTTTAAGGCCTACATTACATATCTACAATTCACAACTTAGGAAAAGAAAAGAACAGAAAAGAAAGGATGAGCAAAATATATATGTTGCAGAAAAAAGTACAAGCTAATTTTCGTATCCTGTTAGAATCCCAACTTTTGGGATGCATGTTTTGTGGAGTCTACAGTTGCATTTATTACCATTGCAACATCTAATTAGCGTCTAATTAGCATCTCATCTAACTTGCTTTGTAAACATGCGAAGTGTGTTTGAGTGTTTTATTTCTTGCGGTAAATCAATCGCAATTCAAAACTCCTGCGTTCCAAAACATCGGCAGTGAATTCTAATACCAGTAGAGAAATCGACGGACGCGATTTCTCTTAAATCATTTACTCGAAGTTTCATGCGACCCATTCTTTTCGTTTCATATTTGTTTGCATGGTAGCCCTTCACTACAAATAGGGTTTATATTCTTTTTGTTCAGTTGACAGGGCAAGCTGTAAAGCAGTATTTATTTATTTATTGATGCTTCTACCCTGTATAAAGAATTCAAAATTAAAATTAAAAAACTGAAATGTTAATATAACTAAAGGCCCCCATTAGCCATGTTTGAAGAATGAGATCATGCACGTAGCTTGCCTCAAAGTAATAGAATATTTATTTGTTCTACAGGTTATAAGAAACCAGCGCTAGAAAGCTTCATGATACCAGCACTGACCTTTATGTACCATTACTAAAAACCGCATGTCGCCAAAAATGCTTCTCGTACAGAAGAGCCAACCTTTGGAACAAACTAAACAGCGAAAATAAGATGGCCAATACTTTCACCTTTCACACAATTTAAATCATCACTGAAAAATGTCAGATCCTGAACATTGTCACACTTTTCCTTTGATGCATCAAAACGGATCACAACAGAAACGGAGCAGTGTGAACGGGGCCTTAGTTCATATCGAAATGGCAGTAGCCTAATAACAAGCTCGTTTGATGAAGTAGACCAGATTTCTTGATATGCATCAGAACAATTTCATTAGATGTAGCAAAACCAGAGGAGTATGAACCAAGGGGCACTGGAGGCACGCGCCCCCCCCCCCGCTATTATGTTATTTCATGAATGGAATGGTAGCTATTGTTTACGTTCAACTTGAAATAACAGACCAGCCTCTTTCCAAACAGATTACAAGGACAAACTAATCATATTTGTGCATTTCGCTTCCTGTAAGGTGATCGGTCCTCCCGACGCTAGGAGCGAGCAGGCCAGTTTTTTTGCAGTTTGGTATACCTGGTTTGGTTATGAGTCCCAGTTTGAGCGGTCTCGTTTTGGCTGGATGTTGTCTCGTTTTGATGAGCGATATCTGGGACTCACTGTAATCAGTCTAGTGAAAGTCCATAAGTCCCAGTTTGAGCAAAAATGTGTTGTTGTTGTTGTTGTCGTTGTCATTGTTGTTGTTGCAATAACTGGGACTACACGTTTTCTTATATAAGGAACTTGGATCAGCACGTAGTACTAAGAGTTTCTTAATTTCGCATGAAAATTTCGATGCTTTAGTAGTAAAAGTTTTTTAATTAGTTCCTAATTTTTGAGATCTAAAATTGCGTCATGGTTCGAAGTTGAGCCTTCTTATCGATCAAGGGCTTGCATTTTGCATTGATATTGTCACCACGAATAAGCCATGCACATTAAGGCAAAAAAATTACAGATTTTTGCAGTCAAAACTTGATATTTACAAACGCAATGCCGTGCCAACTGTAATCTACCCACTCTTATTCTAGAAATAAAATTTTAGAGTTTCTTAACTGTTCTTGAACGTAGTACTAGAGTTTCTAACATTTTTTGGTCATCGTAGTACTGGTTTCTCATACACCAGTTTCTCATAAAAAAAGTGTATTTCGTGAGTCTAATGTCACCCGGTAAAAAAATCTGAAAATTCTGAAAACAACTAAAAATGAACAACAAATTTTCTTCAATCTTTTCAATAAACGTGTCTACATAAGTTAAATCTGAAAATTCTTAAACAAGATAAAGATTAACAACAACTTTTTTTTCAATCTTTTCAATAAATATGTATACATAAGTTACCACAAATTTCCGCATCGAGAAAACCTGTTAGGCCTCACAGAGAGTTTTTTGTAGTCATGACCATGAATTCTAAATAGTGATCTCACGTCGATAAATGTTAATGGTGTATGAATATGATTGAATATGAAAACGATTTCAATAAATTAGAAAGCAAATAGCAATAGATTGTGGTCTGCTTATTTTACAAAACATCTATGTAGCTACCAGTCAACTTACATGCTGTTAGCTCATTAATTTCGTACTCTAAATGTTGTTTACTAAACTGAAAACTGGTGTAAGTCAGAGCTGACTGGTTACATGGAATTGAAAGTTTATGGTGCTCAATTTTTCAAGAACGAAAAAGGTTAGTTACCTTTGAAAACTCGTTTTCTCTACATATACTTTTACTGATATTTAATGGGGCTGTTAGCTATTCGGAAAAAAGAGTCTTGATCGATATACATTTGTATGCAAATTGTTTCATTGAGTGTGAGTGGCGTTATATGGTCCTTTCACCGTTTTTGCATTCAAAACTTTTACAAAATGTACACAAATCATCCATTTCTCAATCGATTTAGAAATCCCAAATCAGTCAAATCACCACGAACAAGTTTTCTCTTTTTCCATTCATGTCGATTCTTTAGAAAACTTGATAGACGTTTTTTGATCGTTTTCAGTGTTAAGGAACTCGCGTCAGCTCTAAAGGGTGAGAACAAAATAATTTGCAAAAAATCCTAGAATCTAATTCAGGCTTTTTGCTAAAGACTAAGTCATGAATCTTCAAAATCGGCCCAGTTTACGATTTATTGTGGCCTGCCAAACGTGCATAGTTTATTTTGGCGCACCCGGTATATAGACTTTTTGAAATGATAAACCCATGATAAATCAAGAGTTTAAGGCCAAAGGGAGAAAATATCAAATGTTGCCTAATTTTGGAATATGTTGTAGGGAGCTAGGGAGAGGGGGAGGGGGGAGGGCTCAAAGTTACGAATCTTTGCACACGCGTGAGCAGTTTCTGCCCTGTCGCTTTTCATGGGTTTTTATTTGAATACTCATATGAACATTTTGTCTATTCTATTTTATTTTGTTATTTCTTATATCACAGTTAAACCTAAAACTCATCAAAATACAATATTCTGTGACGTCCAAAGCAGAAATAGACATGAGGTCATCTGGTTCTGGCTATGAAAGGCATTTACATTCCATTTTGACAGGTGCTAGCATGCACCAGCTTAGTTTAGGTTACCCTGGGTACTAGCCTGATAACCAGACCGCTACGTGGGTACCAGACTCTCTAAGAGTCTGGTACCCAGGGTAAGTTTAGGTGAATTGTTGTCAAAAACTATGCACTGGTGCAAGACCTGTACAAAGATGGTTAGATTTGATTCACCAATGACGGATGCCATGGTTCACAAAGAGCTTACTCAAAACTAAACTAAACATATATAAGAGGTCGCTAATCGTCAGGTTTCCGTCAGGTTTCTGAAAAATTCCCAAGATCCCACAGACCAGAAACGCCCCCGGCCACAAAACCGCCACTCCACCGCCAAATACCGCAAACCAGTCACCACCCAAAAGAGCCGAATTTATTTTATCAACTCACCCTGTTGATTTGATTTGATTTGATTTGATTTGATTTGATTTGATTTGATTTGATTTGATTTCATTTGATTTCATTTCATTTTATTGATAACATGGATGTAGGTTTTGGTTGGCATTTATTAGCATTGCCTAAACAAGAAGCCAACCATTCATAAAGAAATCATCATTATTATTATTATCATTTAAAAATTTGATGGCTCGTGCAAATGCAAAAAAATCATGGGGAACGCAGGGTATTTAATGACGTGGCGTGGTAATGAAAACGACATTTAGGCCGAGCTGAAAAGGATGCAAGAACGAGGGAAAAACAACACGAGCAAGCAACAGAATGGGTCAGAATAAAATTTTGGTTAGAAGGTACTGTTCATTATCTAGCCAAGAGAACTTAAATTTGAGAGTGGAAATGTCTTTTACTATGTCTTACCTAACTATGAAAACATGGAAAATTTGTTTTCCCTCAAACCCAACCATTTATATCATTGAAAATACTTTACCCAACTACAACTATAGCAATTCACCTGAATGATCGTATCAGCGTATCACCTGATCTCAGGAGTGGGGGGG
>REGL01002133.1:14210-31429 GCA_004194395.1 Aurelia aurita complex sp. Pacific
TCTCAACTTCTTCGAATTCTGTATCGTAAGCTTCATTGGAAATGTAAGAGAATACTAGCTTTCTGAAGAGCCAGCATCGTTCATGGATGCCAAGATAAAAGAACAAATACAGCGCACGATTCCTCTTTCAATTCCTTCTTTTTTGACTGAACTGCTCTGAACTGACCAAACGCATTGTGTGAACAGTTGAACAATGAAAGCGAGATTCCCGGTATGACGTCGAATGCTGACTAGTTCCCAGCACCCTAAAAACCCGGTCGTGTGCCACGAGTGGGTGTTGTAAAACCCCCCATAGCGGCGAACCCCTGTCGCAAAATAAAAAAAGAATGATTGTGTGAAGATGCTCGATAATTGATCTTTCAAATAAGCCAACCTCCCCAAAAGGTTTAGTGGCACTTGAAGTTTCTTTAAAGCTATTCAGTTCAAGGAAATAGGTCATAGAATTTTACACCAACCTTTTCAAAGATTTGGATCCTAAAGCTCCTTCAAAGACCCTCTGCTAACAATTAGGATCTTTGTTAGGTCCATAAGACCATTAGGATCGCAAAATTCTCAAAGGGAAAGAAAGAGAATGGTTTAAATCGTTCTTGAGTGGACGAAAGCAGTTTTGTTCTGTAAATGGTCAAAGGTCTGGGACTGAGAGAGTTTTGTGCGGCATTCCTCAGGGATCATGCTTAGGACCCCTCTTTTTCCATATATGTAGATGATGCACACAAGATAATCGCATCTAATTACGTAAAAGAGCTCATACGCATGGAAAAGAAAGAGCTATTAAATATCAGTGACTGGTTGAAGATGAATAAACTAAGTGCGAACCCCAAAACAACTGAATTTATGGTTCTTGGTCACCAACGTAGAATAAATGAAATAGGTATTAAATGAAATAGGTCACCAACGTAGAATAAAAGAAAGAGCTATTAGATATCAGTGACTGGTTGAGGATGAATAAACTAAGTGCGAACCCCAAAAAAACTGAATTTATGGTTATTGGTCACCAACGTACCGGGTGTCCCAAAATGATGTATTATCGTTTGATTGCTTATATGTCCATAACCGATGAACCAATTTTCAAAAACTGGTAAAACCACAACCAACATCTTAAAATACAATTTAGCCGTAGACAATCGAATAAAACAAAGTGTTTGAAAATCCGTTCATTGGTTATGGACATGCAAGCAATCAAACAATGATACATCATTTTGGGACACCCGGTAGAATAACTGAAATAGGTGACCTCCCTTCGCTCGAACTTGATAATTATGAAATAAAACGTGTGGAGAATACCAAATATCTAGGTGTCATTATCGATGAAGGGATGAAGTGGAAGGATCAATATAAATCACTGACAGGAAAGTTAGCAGGTGGTTTATCAGCTTTGAAAAAACTTAAAGACGTTCTTCCCAATCAAAGCTAGGCGATGTCTATCACGCTTCCTTTGAGAGTCACCTACGCTACGGAAACGTAGCATGGGGCAGCATTTCTTCATCCGAACTTCAAGCACTTCAACGTTTCCAAAACAGGGCCCTATCAATTATTGAACGCGCAAGATTCAAGGACCCATGGCCTAAGAAATGGCTAAGCGTCGAGAATCTTATTCGTTTTGATCGCTCTGTTATTGTATATAAGATTGTAATCAAGCTATGTCTTGAAAGCCTATGGAATGTGTTCCAAAAGAGATGCTCTGTATCAAAATATAATATGAGGAATGATAGAGATCTCCATATTCCCAAGCTAAACCTTGAGTTTGCAAAGAAAGGATTTCATTACTCTGGCATTAAGGCTTGGAAGGATATTCCAGCTCATATCAGAGAACTGTGTCATCACTGCGCCTGTTTAAAATACATCTAAAATGGCATTTGATGAGCCTTGATAATTAAGTTTGTTTTGTATCTCATTAAAAATTTTACAAGAGAAGTTACTTACTACGCTACTTTCTAATTACTCTACGAAACACTACAAGGACGATAGTGCAACGGGCAGCAATAGACTGTGACAACCCCGCAGCAGTTAACATAGAAAGACGTATAAAACTATCGGGTGAAAAATCAGGAAAGATGTACCAACCTCCCGCAAAACCGCACCCCAAGAGCCACACAACCGATTCGCATAATTTCAATTAATTCAAGCCCTCAAGAACGACTCCCTGAAAGATCAGTTTTGCTTACATGTTATGCTTGTATTAATTTAGTTTCAGATTTGTATTTTCATATTTAGGATTGTTGTAGTATATTTTTAACTGAAGGGATATCGCGATAAACAAATCATATAAAAAAGGCTTTGTGCTTCGCGCTTGAGAAAAACAACATGGACACAAGGTGGGCAATGTCGGTGGTAAATGTTTACGGTTCTCGTATCAGGCTTGAAGAAGGACAATAATAATATACCAATTTGCTTTCCTCTGAGTGTCTTGGACAACCTATTTTCTTCTCTGCATCCATTGTACCCTGACTTTTCGCTCGTTATGCAAGGAGCGATATAAAAACAAAACACTGGGCTAGCTTCGCAGACTTTCAGGTAATCTGCAAGTCCTTTCTCAGCGTATTATGGGACAGCAACAGAACGCAATGCGTCGTCGTTAGCAATTGGTCTTTAAGCCATTCAATAAAAAAAAGATGCGATAAGAATCTTGCTCATAGCCAGGCTGCTCTTACTCACGATACAACTTGGAATTTTACAGCCGTGATCGCAAATTTATGCAAAGATGAATGAAGCCGCTTTTTTAACATCGTGGGTAGGAAACCTTCCATTTGATTATGGATTCCGATTATTTGATGAACAATGGACTCAATTTACAAAACGATAGCGTTTAATTGACGGGGGACTTCAACATGATATCAGAGCTTCTTGTCATATGTGAGAAAAACCTACTTTGTAGAATTTTTTCGGAGTCTTTGTAGTGTGGACGTGTTTCTCTTGACCTTGCGAAATAGTTTTATTCTAGCTTGAGTTCCAGCAAGCCTGACGTTAAAGGGAATGTGCAATTTTAGCCTTACTCCACAACTGATGTTGTTGTTGTTCGTTCAGTAAGGGCCTTATTTCCGTAGAGCTGTAAAACCGGAAGAAAGTTCAATCGGCGACGAATTTTTGTCACCTTTGTGTTCCGAATATTGATAAGAATTTGGCTCAGAATCAGAATATGGCTTAGAGGAATTCGGTTTTTGCATTTATGGCTTGAAGGAACATCCATCTTAGTAGTGATAGCTAGTTTAATGGGACACTATTTACCGTGGCATTCTAAAAGCCACGAAACGTTCGTGGCATTCTAAAGGTCACGAAAACGAGATATCTGTATCAAGTTTAGTTGCTAGAGGAGATCGATGGAATGAACATGTAAGTCAAGTGAATAACATTTTAAAGGCTAAGTGTAACAGAGAAGGAGTACCATTTATTGATAACTCTAATATAGAACCGGCATATCACTTAAATCGTAGTAACTTGCACTTAAACTCTGAAGGGACACGTATGCTCGCCAATAACTTTTTAAGTGCTCTAGGCCATTATTGACTATCGTACAGAGAAGGAAGAGCGCGGACTCCAAATGATGCAAGTAATAATTTAGAAGGTGAGAATCTTATTCCGGACGATTTAAATAACGGGCCAAATATCTCGGGGGTAGAAACGTCTACGCCTAATACCTCCGCAGATACCTCCGCAGATACCTCCGCAGATGCAAAATCTTCATTAAAATTGTTGAGATAGAGGAACATTGGTAGGGTGATCGTTGGATATCTAAATATAGATTCCGTCAGAAATAAATTGGATTCTCTTAGAGAAATAGCTTCACACAATCTAAAGATACTTATGATTGCTGAAACAAAAATAGATGCTTCCTTTCCCACGGGGCAATTTGCCATAGAAGGATTTGCAACTCCCTTTCGATTAGACAGAAATGCAAATGGCGGTGGGTTACTGGTCTATGTCCAAAGTGATATACCTTCACATCAGTTGCATTCTTTCAAATTTTCCGATGGCATTGAATGCATTAGTTTCGAAATAAATTTGAGGAAAAAGAAATGGGTACTGTTTAGTGTTTATCGACCACCAACCCAATCACAAGATTATTTATTTGAAAACTTGGGTCGTGCACTCGACCACTACAGTAAAAATTATGAAAACTTTATGGTCATAGGAGATTTTAATATGACTGAAACTGAGGAACAGTTGAAAAACTTCCTGGACCTATATAGTCTCAAAAATCTTGTGCACGAGCCAACATGTTACAAATCTCAAACAGCAAGATGCATAGATCTTGTATTGACAAGCCGAAACAGGAGCGTGCAACAAACTACTACAGTTGGAACTGGCTTGTCAGATTTCCATAAAATGGTTGTTACTGTCCTTAAAACCACTTTCCCCAAACAAGGACCAACTGTAATTGACTATAGAAATTACACAAATTTTAACGAAATTGTTTTTAGGAATGAACTGCGAGAGGAATTAGGGAAAATAGAACAATCAGATTTAAATTACAGTTCATTCGAAACTACTTTTGATAAAGTTCTAGACAAACATACTCCAATTAAAAAGAAACATGTGCGAGCAAATGACAAACCATTTATGACTCGTGCTCTGCGTAAAGCAGCCATGTTACGTTCCAGACTGCGTAATAGATATAACGAAGATCAAACTGTTGAGAATTGGAATAAATTTCGCAAACATCGAAACTCTTGTGTTAAGTTATTTCGGAAGGAAAAACGAAATTATTACAATAACCAAGATATTTCACTTGTCACTGACAATAAGAAATTCTGGAAAACTGTGAAATCTTTTTTCTCGCACAAATTACAATCTAAGAATAAAATAGTTTTGATTGAAGATGAAACAATCATCTCCAACGATGTTGAGGTAGCAGAAACTATGAACGAATTTTTAGCACTGTAACGGATTCCCTTGGCATGAGTGAAAACTCTAATTACGAAAATGCAACCGAAGGAATCACAGATCCTGTTGATAAGGCCGTACGCAATTTTCCAATCATCCTAGCATTCTAGAAATTAGAGATCACTATCAAAATGTTGGTTCATTTCATTTTAAGAAAGTTACCCCTGATGATGTTGATAGAGAGGTTAGGAATCTAAATCCTAGGATAGCGACAACACACAAAAACATTCCTCCTAAAATTCTTAAATCCAATACTGATGTATGTGTAGAACCTTTGACGAAAATATTTAATGATTGTATAGAAAATTTGTCCTTTCCTGATGAACTAAAGTGCGCGGATGTCACATCTCTTCCCAAGAATGGACCAATCAACTCTAGGACTAACTTTAGGCCAATTAGCGTTCTGCCTACGGTCTCAAAGCTGTTTGAAAGAATAATGGATAAACAGATAGTTGCTTATATTACAACCTTTTTATCGTCACTTCTCTGTGGTTTTCGAAAAGGTTACAGTGCTCAGCATGCTCTCGTAAGGCTGTTAGAAAAGATCAAAATCATCCTCGATGACGGTGGTCAGGCAGGGGCTGTATTGATGGATCTCTCCAAGGCATTTGATTGTATCAGACATCTTTTGATTGCAAAATTGCATGCCTACGGTTTCTCTCGCGAAGCATTAATACTAATTAACGATTACCTCACAAATAGACAACAAAGAGTCAAAGTAAGTGGATCATTTAGTTCTTGGAAAAGCGTCACACGTGGTGTTCCTCAGGGGTCAGTCTTAGGGCCTCTATTATTCAACATCTACATTAATGATCTTTTACTCTTTATTCAAAACTCGGATATCTGTAATCATGCAGATGATACCACAATCTATACCTGTGATAAAAGCATGGACTATATAGCTCATAGACTTTAAAATGATTGTAGTGTAGCTTTAGAATGGTTTGCCGACAACTTTATGAA
This sequence comes from Aurelia aurita complex sp. Pacific, assembly GCA_004194395.1. NCBI lineage: Eukaryota > Metazoa > Cnidaria > Scyphozoa > Semaeostomeae > Ulmaridae > Aurelia > Aurelia aurita complex sp. Pacific. The sequence goes on from REGL01002133.1 coordinate 20,055, forward strand.
ATTGAATGCAGATAAATACCATCTTTTGATTCTTGGGCAGAGGTTTGATGATCCTGTTACTGTTAGGATTGGAAATGCTGATGTTGTCAATAGCTCTGTAGAGAAGCTACTCGGAGTTCAAATTGATTGCTAACTTTCCTTCGATAATCATGTTTCCAAATTGTGCCAAAAGGCTAGCAATAAACTTTATGCACTTGCTCGCATATCCCCATATATGGATCAGAGCAAACTACTAGTCTCTTTCGTCATGTACGACGAATTAGGTAACTACCCTAGTTTCGCGGTATCTCAGGACGCTCATTTGAGAGAATATTGTGTTGTACCGTCACTTGTTCAACTCGTACTCCTTTACTTTACTGTGCATCTGTATCTCTTAACAGCCGCTTTTCACATCTCAAAAATCCTGTTTCGCATGTACCAAGGGTTTACCAAGGGTTTACCTAGGGTTATTTGGTTCATTTATTCATTCATTACTTTATTTCAAGCAGGCTGGAAGGATTGCTAGCTACATCTAACTAATTGAGGCCTACTTTTCATGCTGCATCCAGGCATGGGAGCCCTAGTTTAACCTTTAGTTTAACGTCCCTTATGAAGGACGGCGAAGTGAGTTACTTGGTTAAGCAAGTGAAAATTGGAAAGGGCGTATGGTTTTTTAGATAGACAATCTAAATTAGGAGAATTTTACCCTGCCCCTACCCTTTTTATGTCGGTAAAACTTCCTAAAATGTCTTTAGACGCAGCTAGTAACAATATACCAAAGGTGATCGAACCCGTTATTAAACCTACAATCTTAGACAAAAGTGTTGAGACACTTTGCTTTCAGGAAGAAATTGCGAGTTAAGGATCCCCCTTGTTGGAATATGGTGGAAATGTTGCAGATGAATCCACCACTATGTCTTCTTCAATCAAATCAACATTGCAGTGGGGGAGGGGGAGGGGGTCTTTAGCGGTGGAAGGTAATGACTTGCAGGAAAGAAAGGTATTTTACTACACAAAATGCATTTGTCTCAATTACTTTTGTCTGAGGTTGTAGGCTCCGCAATATGAGCTGCAGGCTCCGTTTTAATGTATTTGCAGTGCAAATTGAGATGCGCTTATAAATTTTTCCAGATAGAAAGGAGCATCCTTGCCTTGTGTAAAGCAAGGGAGAATATCTCCCCTGCCCCCTTCGTATCTATTGAGGCTACTAAACTGTCTTTAATACAAGGCCATGTTTTGTGGGAGTCTACTCCCCTCTTTGTACCCTAAGTCCTGCATAATATCTAGGTCTAAAGTCTAGACTCTTCATTTAATTTGCAATTATTTGGTTGCAAGCTATCCTAACTTGTAGCTTAATTCAATGTTTGTATGCTGTTTGTTTCATTCTTAGTTCCCGTTTTGCTTTCTTTACATATTGTTCTTGTATTGTCCTCAATTTTTGTTTCATGTTATGGCCCTGGGGTAGTCGTGTCACTTGGGTCCTCTTGGTATCGTCCCTGCAGTGTCGTATAGTGGTAATTGGAAAGTATAGTTGGAGGTAGCATTGTCTTGTAAATGTTATCTGCTGAATATACCGGGTGTCCCAAAAAATGTATAGGCGTTTGAACAGTTCCTGTGAAGGAGCCTTGTATTCAAATTTTTTATTTTAAGTTTATGGTATAGATGATCTCAATTTAGATTTTGCGACCTTGCATGTCCAAATCGGGCTTGTATTTGCAGAGTAATTCACTTGAACAGGCAACATTTTTTAGGCAGCCTAAAACAGATGGTTATTTAATTATGCAGTTACTATCCATGTGTAATGTATAGAAAGCTTTTGGGGCAGCTAAACAATACATTATTTTTGGAAGTTTGTTAAGCTATGAAAGTGCAATTTGCTGTTCATTATTCAAAAGCCCAATATGACGAACAATCACAACTGCACCTAAACTTGGGTGGGAAAGATCCTTTAGCTCTTTAAAGACACTACTCCACATCGTCCAAGTTCCCTCAGTCCTAGAACCTTACGCTGTGAACTGTTAAAGTGTAAATACATCTTTGCTTTTGATATTTTCTCTAATTTGCAAATTGTTTGATTGATCAGGAGATTTTTAAGAATACAAATTTCAAAGGTTGAGCTGACTCAAAATTTTCGTCAAATTACCCATTGATAGTAGTAGCATAATTCAATAACCATCTGTCTCAGCCTACCTCAGAAATGTTTCCTGTTTAGGTGAATTATTTTGGGATTGCAAATCCGATTGGACCGTGCAAGGTTGCAAAATCTAAGTTGAGATCTCATCTATATACTGGACGATAAAATTTTTGAATACAAGGTTCCTTTACAGGATCTGATCAAACGCCAATCAAACGCCTATACTTTTTTGGGACACCCGGTATATATATATTTTTTTATATAAATGAGTGCAAATTGAATTGCGATTTTTATTCATGTCAATTAAGACTATTAAACTATCTTTGAATGCCTATTTTATGAAGATCTACACTATGAACCCTATGCCCTGCAAAATGAACTTTAAACGCCATGGAAAGACTTTGCAGTGCAAATTAGGATGCGCATATGTTTTTATCGGAAAAGGAAACGGGCCGTGCTTTACTCGCATAAATCAGATGTTTGCAATGCGCTCTGAGAAAAACAAATTTTCATTGGCAGGTGGAAGGAATGGTATCTATCTAGGTTACAAAACAACTTCTCTTGAATCAATTGTGTTAGGTTTAAGCGTTGTATCACGGTTTCGTTGCATTTACTGGCTCGTTACATATTCGTAACAAAACGAAATCAAGCATGATTCAAGATAATGGAATGAGAAATTGACATAGAATATTCTAACTTTGATTTGCAGGTCGAAGGAGAACGCACGAAGCAAAGATCCGTTGACGCGACAGGTGCTTTTGCTGGCTTGAATTTTTTAGGTGAGCAATGTCCGTCTCCATTTAACACACAACAGCGGATATGGTGAAAGCACATGAACTCTGTGGCTTGAATTCCTTAATCGAAGCAGTGAAGAATCTCTGAGGTTTGTACGACTTATAATATTTGCATGATTTCAAAGTCTTTTCAATTTGAAGATATTTCGAACGATGTTTATTTTCAAGTTTTACAGGCAACTCTTTTACTTAATATTCAATTCACTTGAAATGTGTATGTCTGGCATGGTTTTGAACACGTTTCAGCTTCATCTGGATTTCGAACTGCTTAGTTTGTGTGAGGTTTGTGAGATCTTCTTGGATATTTTCTAAGCGTTGAGTTTGAATCTTTAAATGCCACCAACCGTTCATTTACTTGATCTCAATCCAAATGAAATTTTCATGTATCATTATTTTAAAATATTTCGCTTTTTTCGTTCATTTCTATCAGTTAGTTTAATTTCTTATTTTCTAACAACGCTTTCCAAACAGCAACGAATATAATTGTTCAAGTTTTCAAGCCAGTTTTTTACTTAATTTTAAGTTACTTAGAGTTTGTAAGTCGTAGATCGTTGAACTATTTTCATTTTGATTTGAATTTCTAACGGCTTTCAGGTTGTACCCTTGCGTTTAGCGTTCCTTCGCTTGGTTCCAATTTGTTTCAGGTTTGTATCTGCTTGGATATTCTCTAAGAGCGTTGAATTTAAATCTTCAGATGCTACCATTCGTTCTTAACTTTGATCTAGATTCAAATACAATCTTTAGCTTTCATAACATTTGCATTATTTTATTCCATTTTGCTTTTGTCACTCTTTTCTTTCAAATAATTAGTTTGATATTTATATATATATTTAATCATTAGTTTAATATTTATCTATATGTTTGATAATTAGTTAAATATCTAGTTTCATTTCTTATTTTCTAACAGTATTTCTCCATCAGCTACAAGTATCAATGTTCAAGTTTTACAAGCCGCCTTTTTACTTAATTGCTTGGAGTTTGTCGTTCTTAAATGGTTTTGAACGGTTTTGAATTATTGAAAATTGGATAATTCCTAAGAGCGTTCAGTTTAAACATTCAATTATTACCAACTGTTCTTATACTTATCTAAATTCTGGTCAAATGCTCAGGCCCCATTATATTTGTGCTGGTCTAAATTATTTTCCTTTTGTTGTTCGTTTCTATCGACTTGTTTAACGAAAGGTTTATCTACTTGAATCCAACATTTGTTAACTGTGAATTCACGTACCGTAATGCCTTTCAAGCACTGCTTTTTCACTGAAAGAACTGCTTTGCTTTTTCGTTAGGTCAGAAGTATCTAATTTGGGAAACTTCCAAGTTTCTCTCTATTTTTCGCTAGCTTTGCTGTTAACTCAAAACCAAGATTACAGTAATAATCATCCCGAGCGCTCTGATTTGAAGACTGCTCCAACACTCTATCACGCTCATTTTGCGCGGTCTCACTACTGCTCGTTGTCCACGCATTGGGAAATACTACAAGGGCAACTATTACTACGAATTAAATTAATATTACCAACAACTATGAATTACATACTTGAAGCATCCGATAATTTACAACTCTATAGTGCTCTGATAATTCTGAAAATGACCGTAGAAATTTGCAAGTTCGCGTTGCACAATTCTTTCCTCGCTCATACTGCGACACTTTCAAACTTTCGCTTTTGCGTACACTAACCTAGAACCCTTCGTGTGTAGAGGTATCAGCCGGGCAGCTGTCTTAACCAACCGTATTCATGTCAACTCACACCTCAACAAGGTGTAAAATTGGTGCCTTAGTGATGAAGGCATCGAAACTCTCGAGCTCCCACTGTATGGCTGCACGAGTCAATAATATACTCCTCAAAGAATGTAGAAAAACGTCAGAAAAAGAAATGCCTGAGCTGAGATGGTAATCGAATTGCAATTGCTCCTGAATATATGTACTTAAAGAAAGGTACACCATATAAAAAGATTCCTTTACTTTACTTTAGGCCAGTTTCTAGCCGTCAAAATAATGAAATGAGCCCTTCAATTCCTGTCCATGCGTTTCGCAATGCCTTAGTTCTCATCTTCACTCAAATAGTATCAAATTACAGTCATGAAAATATTTGTTTGCCTTCTTGTAATATTTAAAGACATCTGTTTCAACAAACTTTCTGTGACTGTATTAAATTGTTAGAGATCCCAGAAAGTCTTTATTAGTTTCTCTTCATACAACCTCGTAGAGTAGGTTCATAAAGAATGTTCTCCTGAATTGGACTAGAGCTCACAGAATCTTTGCCTCTGCAAGATGCCTTTGCCTCTGCAAGATGGCTACAGACAAATATCTTAACATTCATCTATAAAGCACTTAACTATCTCCTTCTTGCTTTGATAATTACTTTCTGCCAAATGCAACTGTTCATAGCATTGGTACTCGTCAGGCTACCAGAGGTGACCTCTTTAGTGCTCTTAAAAATACTACTTCGTATGGTCTTCAAACCATTCAATATTTTGGTTTAAACTCTGGAATACTCTTCCAATTTGCATTCGCGTTGCCACGTCGGTCGCAGCTTTTCGGTCAAAATTGAAGTCTTATTTCATTGATTCATATAGCACATTGGTGTGCCACTTAATGTTATGGAAATTATTTTTTCTCATGTTGAAGTATTTGGTTACTGGTTGTCGTTTTTAATGAAGTTTTAGTGTTTGTTTTTCGTTTTAATGGGGGGGGGGGGTTTCTCTCAATTATTTAACCTACTTAGAGAGCTCCTCCTTGATCGGTCAATCTTAAATACAATTATGTAAAGTAACTTTACTTTATTATTTTTAGTCAATATTGTTAACTTTTAGTTTGTAATGCTGTAATGTATTTAGTTGCAGAGTCTATTTGTTGAGAATTTTATTTAGGATTGATTGATGATGAATGAAAACTAAACTGAAAACTAAACTAAACTAAACTCTTTCCCTCAGCAACTAATTCTTAAAGGGGCTTCGTCTCCAAATTTTGGTCAAATCGGTGATTATGAACTTTTTTGATCCATGGGCAATATTACACAGACGTTTACCTGTTTTTCAAAAATGAAAGCATCATTTTGAAGATAAATCTTTGCACTTTACAGAGGGAAAACCCAAACATTCATATCTTTTACGATTGCGTGGATATAAGTGGATTTTTAACGAGCACTTTTTTTTGGCTTGGATGAAGCCACTAAATGAGCTACAGAAAGCAATGGAGAACAATGGAAACGTGCGGTGTTTACTGATTTGTTTACAGTTTGGCGACGGGGCCCCTTTAATGTTGGTAAATAGTTGGTAATTATGTTGGTAATTATGTTGGTAAATAGTTGTGTTCTTCATTTCGTAACTCTCAACTCAAAATTCCATTAAGTGTAGCGCTCAATACCATCAACGGTCGAAAGATTTAAAAGATCGAGACTCTATTTTTCTATTTTGATTATATTTGCGTTGCGAAGCAGAATCAAACTTTACTTCCTATACTGTTCCGTTGTCAGTGAGAGTTCAGCAAGAATTTGACTTCCCTACTTAAAATTCCATTGAATTTAACCAGTGCTCATTTCCATAAATCTGCTGTAAAAGTATAATTTAGCGATCTGAAATTCAATTTTCGTTATGTTGAACAATAGTTTCCATGTGAGGTAATATTAAAATATCCTTAATTTTAATGCTCATAGTTTTTGCTTATCAATTTTACAAGCTTCATAGGAATTTCTAACTTTAAAGCGAAAATTTTAAACTTCAAATTTTAATCTGTGTGTTGTGATGTGCTAGTTTCAACGAAAACATTTTATGTGCTCTGGAATTTATATAGTATTTAATTTGAAGATTTGAAAACTCCATCAAAATTTATAATGTTTATTGAACAATTTTAGACTTTAATTTCGATCTCTCTTTCGTGATGTGATACATCCTAATGTTTACTTTAAGATCAGTTTTTCACTGGAATATAGCTCTTATGGATTTTGGCTGATAAATTCAAATCCATCATCAAAATTTATAATGTTCATTGAACAATTTTAGACTTTAATTTCGATCTCAAGATGTGATACATCCTAATGTTTACTTTAAGATCAGTTTTTCTCTGGAATATAGCTCTGTTGGATTTTGGTTGATAATTTCAAATCCTTCATCAAAATTTATAATGTTCATTGAACAATTTTAGACTTTAATTTCGATCTCTCTTTCGTGATGTGATATATCCTAATGTTTACTTTGAGATCAGTGTTTCACTGGAATATAGCTCTGTTGGATTTTGGTTGATAATTTCAAATACTTCATCAAAATTTATAATGTTCATTGAACAATTTTAGACTTTAATTTCGATCTCTCTTTCGTGATGTGATATATCCTAATGTTTACTTTGAGATCAGTGTTTCACTGGAATATAGCTCTGTTGGATTTTGGTTGATAAATTTAAATCCATCATCAAAATGTATAATGTTTATTGAACAATTTTAGACTATAATTTCGATCTCTCTTTCGCGATGCGATACATTATAATGTTTACTTTTAGATCATTGTTTCACTAGAATGTAGCTCTGTTGGATTTTGGCTGCTGAATTCAAACTGCAAAGTTTATAATTTTTATGGAACAATTTTCTTACTTCTAACTTCGATCTCTGTTTTCAGATGCTTGTTTATTGATTTTCAAAGCTTCATCGAAATCTCCTATACTCAAATGAGTAGACTTGAAAATTTCATCGCTCTTCTTTGATGATATTTTTTACTAGAATTTAGCTCTATTTAATTTGTTCATTGATTTCAAAGTTTCATCGAAATTTCCTATAATCAAAATCACTTCAACTTGAAATTTCGTCGCTCTTCTTTGATGCAATGCTTTCCATAAATAGATCTGAAATAGGTCTTTTGCTCTGGAATGCAAGACTATTAAGTTTTGTTTATTGATTTAAAAGCTTCACCAAAATGTCCAACTTTTTTTAAACTCAAATTTTCGATTCTAATTTAACATCTGTTCCTGCAATGCTTTTAAAAGTAGATTATGCATGTTAGGATTTAAAATTTGATTTTTATTATCGATTTGTAGAGCTTCGTTGAAACTTTGAATCATTTGCTCAAACTATAGTACGCTAGCTCCTGCGGAGGGCTAGGCGCCTTGGGTGCCTGGCCGCCTGCGGTGGTTACCACTGATCAAGTGGCGTGCTTTGTGCGCCACTGTCTCAATGCTGAGCAGCCTTGAATGAAGCCATTCAATTATGTACCTATTTGAAGTATGTATAGATGTATTTATGTATGTATGTATGTATGTATATATGTATGTATGTATGAAATTATTTAACGCGAGTAACAGAGCTAAGTTAAGAACTTGTTTACAGCCTGGCTGGCTCACAAGAAGTTATAGAGACCAAAAGGGTTGCTCGTTGTCACGCATCCTGAAGATTTACGTGCAAAGGTATCTTCCCACAAATTGTACTCATCAGCCTCTTCTGCATTTATTGATCTTTTTCGTTTAGCTACCGGGTGTCCCAAAAAAAGTACTCCTGTTTAAAAAGTCACCAAAAATTTATCATCAAACCTTTCATAAAATTTTCTCTTTGAATTGCTTGGTCAGAGACCCAAGAATATTCACAGATTACAAAATGTCTGCTTTTGGTGTAGCAAGGTAGAAAAATTACATGTTGAAGAACCTTATTTTGAGCTATAGTTTTTGAGCAAAGTACTCAATCTTGCCTAAGAACCAAATTTTTCAGATTTTTTATCATCATTGAAGTCTCCAATGATAGTGTGCATTTATTTCTGTCATTTATCACCAAACTAAAAGTTTTACATGCACAAAGAAATCGATCTGGCAATCATCAGTGCTTTCTTGCAGTATGATTCAAAACCAGGTAGCCCTAAAAAGAGCTAAATTTGCTATGTTCTAACTAATTACAAGATCAGTGATGTCTTAGAAAATAATTTGGTTCTTGATCTACTTGATAAAAAAAGATAATCGAGGATCGGCCATGTAATCAAATTTTGGTGAATTTGCAAATGGGAGTACTTTTTTGGGACACCCGGTAGTATGCAAGACAAAAGTGTGTCTCAGAATCTCGATATATTGTTTGGCCTACAGGTGACATAGTTCTGTCAGATCTAGTATATTGGTTAAATCTAATAAAGATTTCAGACTTCTGATTTCATACTCTGTTTTGTGATGGGATACCTTCTAGAGGTAGATCTGAGATCGTTAGTTTCATAAGATTTTATTCATTCAATGGATAACACCATCAAAATCCCTAATGATTAAACCAAAGTTCTCAGTTACCAATTTCAATTATCAGTAAACCTTATCAAAACAGAGCATAGCAGATATTTGCAGCAGTAATAATACGTTTAGAATTTTATTATTCTCTGAAACTGTTAATAGCATGCTTTCGACTATAAAATCGTTTTCTTTGTATAAATCATTTAAATTTTCTTGAAACTATGTTTGCCGAAGAATTAAAGAACCATGTCAACCATCATTCTTTGCGAGGCAGCTTCGAAGCAACTATGCTCTCCTTCTCGTGAGGCTGGCCGACAATTTAGAGAGCCATTGTTACCCAGGGTCCTTTGCATGTACGCTACAATTTCAGACTGTCTGAAAATCAAATTTGGCCTAAACGGCAACTATACCGGGTGCGCCAAAATAAACTATGCACGTTTGGCAGGCCATAATAAATCGTACACTGGACCGATTTTGAAGATTTATGGCTTAATCGTTAGCAGAAAGCCTGAATTAAATTCTAGGACTTTTTGCCAATTTTCCATTATCAGTTCTTAGAGCTTGAAGCGAGTTTCTTAGAATGTTCATTTTCGAAAACATTGAAAACGATCAAAAAAACGTCGATCAAATTTTAAAAGAATCAACATGAATGAACAAAGAGAAAACGTTTTCAGGGGGATTTGGGGGTTTAGTACGAATTCTCGCACAGCAGATTACAATTGGTTGACTTCTAAATCCCAAATCACCATGAACAAGTTCTCTCTTTGCCCATTCATGTCGATTCTTTAGAAAACTTAATCGATGTTTTTTGATCGCTTTCAGTGTTTTCGAAAACTAAAATTTTAGGAAACCCGCTTCTAGCACTAAAAACTGAAAATGAAAAAATTTGCAAAAATCCCAGTATCTAATTCAGGCTTTCTGCTAACGATTAAGTCATTAATCTTTAAAATCGGACCTGTGTAAGATTTATTGTGGCCTGCCAAACGTGCATAGTTTATTTTGGCGCTCCCGGTAGGTTCAATTAAAGTGAAGCCTTTCTATCAGTTCAACTACTGCAGTTTTGCAAACCCTTAGAAAGGAACTGTAGAACCGCCATTTTTACGGCCAAAACCGTAAAACCATTCTAAAAAGCCTACAAGCCGCGAATCGTCAGCCCCTACAACCCACATTACAACCGTCACCGCCTCTCGATAACTCTCATACTGTATATAGATGATTGCGGCCTAGCGAAGAGAGGTTGCAGTATCTTTTTGATCTTCAAATGGACGTTTCTATACCATCACTTATGATCTTAAAAAACAGGCATTTCTCGTGATAATTGAATGATTAAGAAAGCCTTGCTCCTTGTAGTTATTCATGTTTCCACTGTTGTGTGTTTTCAGATGTGTTATTTGCGATATTTGAAATACAAACAATATGATGATTTGATGGTTCGTACATGTGCAAAGGATCACGGCACGTGGTCTTTAATTTTTTCGTAATGTGTTGGCTACAGTGCAAGACAAGACTCGTTTGTATTTCCTGACGTCATTCCTACACAGCTATTTGAGATTTTAGGAAAACAATGTTATGCAAAAACCCGCCTCTATTATCAATGTGCGCGTTGATGATAGGAAAAACGTGTGGATGACTAGAATATTGATTAATCTGAATAAGCAATTTTCAGGGCCAACAGAGACGATTTTTTCAGAGTTGATATGCTTATGGTCTGGGTTGCAGTTATTTATAATTCAATTTACATAGATTGAGTAGAATGAGTCAAGTTTCATAGAAGACACGGATCAGTTTTGTTTGATTAATTGAACAACATAGTTAGAGTACACATGCGAAAGTTTGAATTTTAGTGAAATTTCCAAAACAAGCAAAGATGTGATGAAATGTTAAAAGAATAAGGACGAAAAACACGGCCCTGCTAAGATTAGATCACGTCTAAACACACAAGAAACTGGTCGACAGTCGGTTTCTGGACATGTCTGCCCACTCAGCTCGCCCACAACCATCCAGTCGGTCTTCGCTGCGAAGAAACATCCTCTACTTTGGCTCAGAAGGCATCCTTTACCCGACTTATACCCAGCCATTCTCTCTACAGTTTTAAAGGAATCTCGAGGATTTCTTTCTGTAAACTTAGTTTCTACGAAGAAACAAAAGACAGCTAACACAGAAATCTTTGCATTTCGAGTATCGACATCCTGAAAAATTCAGGTTCAAGTTCAGTGCCGGATCGGGACCGATTTTATCACTATAAAATAGCGATTGGGACCGAGTTATGAAATTATTGGGGGGG
>REGL01002134.1:14386-27670 GCA_004194395.1 Aurelia aurita complex sp. Pacific
CCCCGGGCGACCCCCACCCAAAATTTGGCCAAGAACCCCCCCCCCCCCGTGGATTGAGCCGAGTAATATTTAGTGACTTATTATGAGGACGTCAGAATAAATTATGAGAAGCCCTGGTAAGAATTTGCTCGCAGTTGCGCAGACCCTTTCCTCCTTTGGACAATTGGTTTGCGCACAGGCTACCTAGCCTTTGAATTTATGCTTGACTTTTAGTACATCGCCATGGAGATTCAACCTAGACTTGGCAGTATCTTTTATTTTCGCCGGAAGTGTCAATTTTGATGACATCAATAACTGATACTTTTTATAATGAAGTTTGGTGTATCTCTTTGCATTTAAGTCTTAGGTGATTGAAAATACTGCAATTAGACTGCATTCGTTTATTAATGTCGAATTATCTATCGTTCTTTGAATTTTGACAAGATTCACAAAACATTTTTAAAGTCACAAATTACGCGACTTCACAACTGAGCTTTTCTATAGTGATTTCAGCTCAGATTTTGTTCTTGATTTTAACTAAATCGACCATGCAGTTCCCAAATCTGCCGTCAATAAACAATCATTTTACTCAGACATAAGGACTTTTTTGACCATGTCCCTTGACCATTTTGTTGCCCATGCTCCAAACGATGGGCAAATGACAGGGTCCAAATCCATGTGCCTGAGCAAAAAGGATGTCTATTGACAGCTTATTGGGAACCTGCATGGTCGATCTAGTTGACAGCAACAACAAAATTTGAGCTGAAAGCGTTCTCAACGAAAAAAAGTTTAAAATACGACGTCATGAAAATTTTACTTACTTTGTTAACCCTATCTCACCTGCGAGTCTTGAATCGGTCAATACCAGGAGGGGGTTGGATTCGAACCACCCGTTTTTCAGCGCTGTTACAGTAACTATGATCCTTAAACTTGGTAACAAGATGGATTTTGATGCAAACAATCAAAATCACTTGATCAAATAAAATTAGATGTATCGTTCTTTTTGCTATGACAGTAAGAAGATATTAAGCTATGGTTATCATGATTATTACCATGATGATTATAACAATAAAATGGAGCGATTAAATTTGATTTTTTGTTTCAAATTAAGCTGGATATCATTAAATACACGTGTAAGCATACTGAACAATGTAACGTTGGTTGCTATGGTTATGGTGCTATATTTAGAATTTGAAATTTTCATTATTCAATACAGGACAGATATAAAATTAAGGTAGTGCAGTCTTGGGATCCTGCCTTGCATACTTTTTAGATTACCAAACAAAACTGTGGTTTGGGGTGGATTTTGAGATAGGGTTAAATTCCAAAAAACGACAGATCATGCGAAAGCTCCAATCAAATGCAGTCTAGCAGCAGTATTTTCAATCACATTAAACTTACTTGTAAATAGATACACTAATATAAGTTATAAAAAGTGTCAGATATTGACGTCATCAAAATGGACAGTTCTGGTGACAATCAAAAATGTTTTTATGTCTCCATGGCAAATTTAGTAGAAATCAAGCATAAAGCCAAACGTTATGCAGATCCTTAGATCGCTTGAGACATTTCCGTGACTATTGCACTCTAATTTAAGGGAAGACAACGTGAAAGCTCATTTTTAGTAATTCTAATTTCATTATTTAAGCACATGTTGTTAGATAGATCTTTTATATTTCATATTAGAGAAGTATATACGTTTAGCCACGGGTGGTAGTAAACGCCGAATTTAGAAAAAGCTTTACGGTTGATACATCGAGTTATTCCTATCCTAATATATCATTCCATGCGTGATATATCGACTTGTTTTCCTTCTTTGTCTAACACTCTTGCGAAGGCGCCATTTTAATCCGATTGACATGACTTTAAGAGCCCTAGAGTAAATATGCCACTCAAGTGTGGTAACATGAAACGGAAACCCAGGGAAGGAATCCTATCTTGGAGGAGTTTCCGTTTGAGTGGCATAATTACGCTAGGGCCCTTGAAGTCATGTCAATCGGATTAAAATGGCGCCTTCGCAAGAGAATCAGACACAGAAGGAAAACAAGTCGATATATCACGTATGGAATGATATATTAGAATAGGAATAACTCGATGTATCAACCGTAAAGCTTTTTATAAATTCAGCTTTCCCTACCGCCCGTGGTTTAGCTGACAGCATAGGTGAAATTTGCAGACGTTAAACTTTATACCTTAAACCTTATCATCAGCTTAAGCAGCAACATATTTGTTTATACGATTTTCCAAAAGAATGTTTGCTTCACTAAATGTTTCCACTGAATTCATCACGGGACGAAATCAAAGTTATCGCATATCCAAGAACTTTCCATCATTTCCAGGAAAAGTGGATCTTGATACCTTCATACTGATGAAGAAAGGCCGATGTGGAAATAGAGATCCTTATCTAGAAAGGAATTTCATTCATGCAAAAAGACAGTATACACTATCTTGGTTCAAATGGATCTTCAAAGATGGCTCAAAAGTAAGTCAGTCAATTTTCAAATAGACGGTTTTCAAAGCGCACCACTTGTTACTTAACCTTTTACTTTATTTGTTTCCAATGTTAAAATGTGTAAGGCAGGATGACAAGGTTCCCCTACTTTAGCTTTATATCTTTACTGTACCGAATGATGAACATTTTATGTAGCACCATAACCATGATGTTTATGTCACGTGATTAAGTGCTGACGTCAGCAAATGTTGCAAATTTGGGTGTAAAACCACGTGGACTTTGTCGCGTTGTATCTCCAACTCGATAAAATATATGGATGTGAGATTCGAAACATAGAAGGATTATATCCTTGTAATTTGAAATGGTTGCTTCGTAATTCAGGGGCGTCTGGTTTTTAGCTTTCGCACAAACTTGAACGTCAAAAAGCCCGTAACTACGTAAATATTTAGCCGATTTGATATCTTCTGGTGTCTAAAATTAATTCAAAATCTCAGCAATATGGTTATCTTACCATGGAGCCCGTTCATAATTTCTTTATTTTCAATATTTAATCAAACGTCGAACAATTTGTTGGGGACACCCTGTAGATTCATTTTTCTTCTTGGCTACCACAAAATCTAATCTACAACTACCTGATTCACTTCTGAATTCACTCCTGAATATTTAGAAATTCATCTAAATGTTCAAGAATGCGAGCTTTATCTTCTAACTCTCCTTTGCTCAAAAAAGTCTCCTCTTTGCTTTGGATTTTCCAATGTCTCCACTTCAAATCTTAAATTATTAAGACTCCATTCGAACAACGACAAACTTGAACGGGAGAAAGAAGAAATTCGAGAAGTCAACTTTCCTTCCAAAAAAACTTGGAGCCCTGTGAAGATCCGCCACATCAAGCATAATACCCCACCACATCAAGCATAATACCCCGCCCCGGTATGGCGTATCCACCACATCAGGCATAATACCCAGCCTCTGTGTGGCGTATCCGCCACAGTAGAGCGTATAGGTTCGCTAGCGTGAATATCCCAAGCATCACAGGGTCTGGCAGAAAGTTGAAAAAACAAAACCCTGAAGTTTATTCAAAGTGTACAATGTTGAAAATTCTTCACATCTAAAATATGGTAGGCTTCGTAGATAAAATATGCTTGATAAGAACCTATCTATTCATTATACTGCATGCATCAAAAAATTGCAGGCGTTTCAAACACTGACGATAAGTTTTATGGGTGGGAGGAGGGGGGGCATTCAGGGATGTGGAAGGCATGAACCAAAAATCTGTAGATACTGCAAGACATCTTTTTGCCAAAATATGGTAGATAGGTGTTAAATGGACACTCTCTGGAGTTCTTCTCCGAACGATTGTAAAGAGATTCGGGTGCAAAACCAGGATGTTTACCACATTGAGTTATAATGTCTTCANCACGTGATAGACTGTATGAACTGGATATGGACTGCCTGTGCAGCCAAGACCTTTTGTTATATTCTTAATGTTGTTTTGTTATGGTTGTGTTGCGTAAGCGAGAAGGCGTGTTTTTATTTAGCTGTTCCTCTCACGTTCTATAAGATGAATTAGGGGAATATGACAGTATCCACCACATCAGGCATAATACCCAGCCTCTGTGTGGCGTATCCGCCACAGTAGAGCGTATAGGTTCGCTAGCGTGAATATCCCAAGCCTCACAGGGTCTGGCAGAAAGTTGAAAAAACAAAACCCTGAAGTTTATTCAAAGTGTACAATGTTGAAAATTCTTCACATCTAAAATATGGTAGGCTTCGTAGATAAAATATGCTTGATAAGAACCTATCTATTCATTATACTGCATGCATCAAAAAATTGCAGGCGTTTCAAACACTGACGATACGTTTTATGGGGGGAGGGGGGGGGGCATTCAGGGATGTGGAAGGCATGAACCAAAAATCTGTAGATACTGGAAGACATCTTTTTGCCAAAATATGGTAGATAGGTGTTAAATGGACACTCTCTGGAGTTCTTCTCCGAACGATTGTAAAGAGATTCGGGTGCAAAACCAGGATGTTTACCACATTGAGTTATAATGTCTTCATCCGAGTGTCACTTAAAACAGAAGTAAACAAAATGTCGTTCTACGCACAGTGACCCTGCGCATGGAATGAATAGGACAAAGCAAAATCCCGAAAATCGACTCTTCACTGGACTCACCCTGAAGAGCAGATACCAACTCGGTGTACAATTATGATATTATTGGCATTGTAGAAACTCACCTTGACAGCACCGTTGATGAAGATAGACTTGCACTAGGTGGCTATACGCTTGTTAAAGATAACCATCCTCAAAATGTGAAAAGGGGGGGGCGTCGGGTTATACATCAAAGATTCCCTTGCTTCAAAAAACCGTTCTGATTTAGTGACCCTCCCTGAATGTATTGTGTACGAAATTCAATTAAACAGGAAAAAGTACTTCTTCGCCGTAATTTATAGAAGTCCGAGTCAGGGCCCGGAGGAGTTTGATAATTTCACAATGAACTTTGAGTTGATGTTATCCAAAATGCATGCTGAAAATCCTTTCTGCGTTATCATTACTGGTGATTTTAACTGTAGGTCGAATCAGTGGTGGGAAAATGATATCGAAAATAACGAGGGAAAACTGTTTGAGCCACTAGCGTCTGACAATGGTCTTCATCAGTTGATATCAGAACCAACCCACTTGATGGGTGATTCCAAATCCTGTATTGATTTGATATTTACTGATCAACCTAACCTCATTATTGAGTCTGGTGTTCATCCGTCACTACACGAGCAATGCCACCATCAAATTGTTTACGGAAAATTATCTGTCTCAAACATACCACTACCTCCGTACACCCGCAAGATTTGGTACTACGATAAGGCAGACTTTGTAGCTATTAGAAAAAGCATCGAAATGTTTGCTTGGAACGAACATCTTGATAACATGACATGCCCTAATGAACAGGTTAACCTACTCAATGAAGTCCTTTTGAACATTTACTCTAATTTTATTCCCAATACAGTTAAAACAATTAGAGCTCGCCAAGCACCGTGGATAACGGAAGCCGTTAAGAATTTTCTCAGGAAAAAAAATCGTGCATATAAAAGCTTCGTGAGGAATGGTAGGCCTAACGACAAGCTTGAAGGTATACAAAAGATGATATCTGAAGGTGCCAAAATGATTGAGGAAGCTAAGCAAAATTACTTCCGTAAAACTGGAAAATCTTTGGCTGATCCTGGGACCAATAGAAAAACCTATTGGAATTTAATAAACACTGTTCTAAACAAAGTTAAGATTCCTATGATACCACCTCTTCTAGAAAACGGGCTGTTTGTAACGGATTTTACCGAAAAGGCACAGATATTTAATGACTATTTCATCCTTCAATGCACGACCATTGACACAGGTAGTGAAATTCCCCAAGATACTCCGATGGCTACGACTCTGATAAGTGATATCGTCATCTCTGAGGAAAAGATACTTAATATCATTAGATCGCTTAATCCCAATAAAGCACATGGCTGGGACGAAATATCTGTGAGGATGATAAAGTTGAGCGATGTTGCATTGGTTCTGCCACTCAAGATAATTTTCATAAATTGTTTGAGGCGTGGTTTATTTCCCGAAATATGGAAATGTGCAAATGTAGTGCCGGTTCATAAGAAGAATGAGAAAAATGTGAAAGGGAATTACCGTCCTATTTCTCTTTTACCAATTTTTGGGAAAATACTTGAAAAACTCATATACGATTCTCTTTATTCACATCTTGTATCACATGAACTCCTTAACCAAAATCAATCAGGATTTCGCCCAGGGGATTCAACAATCAATCAGTTACTCTCAATAACACATACAATATTTAAAGCGTTTGACTGTAACCCTCCTCTAGATGTTCGTTCTGTGTATCTTGACATCTCTAAGGCATTTGATAGGGTATGGCACGATGGTCTAATTTATAAATTAAAACGATGTGGTGTCTCGGGACAACTTCTCTCTTTAATCCAAAGTTTCCTCAAGGATCGAAAGCAGAGAACTGTACTGAATGGACAGAGTTCTAATTGGGGAGATATTTCGGCAGGGGTGCCCCAGGGCTCTATTCTTGGACCTTTGTTTTTCCTTGTGTATATAAATGATCTAGCCGTAAGCTTGAAGTGCAATGCTAAGTTATTTGCTGATGATACATCATTGTTCACAGTGGTAGAAGATTCCAATACAGCTGCCAATAATATGAATCATGACTTGGACTTGATAAGTCAGTGGGCTCACGCTTGGAGAATGTCATTTAATCCTGATCCGTTAAAACAAGCTGTTGAATTAAAATTTTCAAAAAAGAAAATTGAAATTGAACACCCAGTAATCCTTTTTAATGACATACCTGTGAAGAGGGTAAACGAACATAAACATTTAGGAATTATCCTTGACTCAAAACTATCTTTTTCAGCTCATATTAAATCAGCTATCTCTAAGACAAGAAAGGGCATTGGTTTGCTGAAATATCTCTCCAAATATCTGCCCAGGCATACCCTTAACGAAGTATATAAGCTCTACGTTCGACCACACCTGGACTATGGTGATGTCATTTACCATATTCCTGCCAAAGCATGTGAATTCAGTCAAAGTATCATTTTACCAAATGCCATGGAAAAGCTAGAGTCCGTTCAGTATTCTGCTGCTTTGGCTGTAACAGGAACATGGAGGGGAACATCTCGCGAGAAGCTGTACAAGGAGCTTGGCTGGGAGTCATTAAGTTCCCGACGATGGAGTAGACGCCTTACCTTGTTCTACAAGTTTGTAAATAATCTTAGCCCTGAGTATACAGTAGATCCAATTCCTCCTCTTCATCAGTCGCAGTACTGTCTTCGCGACCAGGATGTCATTGGGCGATTAAAGGCACGGACAGAAAAATTTAAGTCTAGTTTTTATCCCAACTGCCTATCCGAATGGAATAAGCTCGAGCCTGAATTGAGACTTGCACCCTCAGTTGCTGTTTTTAAGAAAAAGATCTTATCAATAATCCGACCCCCTGCAAAATCTGTTTTTGGAATACACGATCCAATAGGATTGTCCTATCTTACTCAACTTAGGGTTGGTCTCAGTAAGTTAAATTTTCACAAGTTCAAGCATAATTTCAGGGATACCATAAACCCAATGTGTCCAACAAACGATGGCATCGAGGATACGGAGCATTTTTTGTTGCTCTGCCCTTCTTTTGATGTTCAACGAAGAGATCTTCTCGCTGGAATTGTACAATTATTGCAACCGTATGTACAAATCGCTGGCCTTTCAAATGATGCTTTGACGCAGCTTTTACTATATGGTGATCAAGACTTTTCTGATGACTTGAACAAAAATATACTCGAATTGACTTTACGTTTCATCCAGGAAACTGGTCGGTTTGTTTGAGATCCTTTGAAATTTCAGCGATGTTCTTAGCAACCACCAAGTCCCTTTACGTGAATGTTCTTTGTTTTCCTTGTAAGTTCTGTTTGATATTAGATGTCATGCATCTTATGCATCTCAATTTCAAACGAGCCGCACTCGTAAAATTTTTGAGTTCTTCCCAACCTTGACACGACATCCAATATCAGACAGAATCTAGTATATTATATCCTTTATCCATTAGTTTTCTAATCGTTCGTAGTGTACAGTTAGTTGCATGTAGGTTAACGTTATATGTCTTTATGTTTTTGGCCATGGGGTAGTCATTGTTTTTCGCTCCCCCTGGTATCGTTCCCGTAGTGTTGTATAGTAATTAGATAAGTATTGTAGATTGTAGAACTCAATGTAAACTTTTTAAATGAATGATAAAAAAAAAGATACCAAGGAACAAAAGGAGAAAGTTCAGAAACCGGACCATGTGAACTTTAGTACAGGAACTCAAATCTATGTCACTGTCTTGTTTGCAAATTTCAGCAATTTTCAATAATATTGCATCTTCTGAGAGACAAATCTTCACGACAATGATCAGACAGTTTTGGTTGATGCCTCTAGATTACAAAAATTGAAACACTAAGATTCTTAGATATGACACATTACCACAGAGGCATGTCTAAAATGGCAATTTTTTAATACACCTGCCAGAATGAAATGACTGATAAAAGCAAATTAAATGTTGACATGAAAGGTATCCTTCTGCAAAATGGTTAGTCATTCATTGGAATTGGTGATAGTCAGCATAGGTTCCAAATCTTTAAAAAGGCTGGTGTAAAATTCAGTGACCTATTTCTTTTAACTGAATGACGTCAAAGAAACTTTAGCTATTTCTCTATAATTCTACCGTTGGATTTCTCTGAAATACTCGATAAATTTTCAGAATTAGAGTGTTTTTCTTCTTTTTCAAGAATTCAAGAAAAGTTTTCAAATAAACTTAAAACCATCATAATTTCCAAACATTTTGACGCAACATGAAATAATTTCGGAGAAAACCATAGTTTATGAAAACTAACAATATGGTATCAAGCAAAAGTCTGTCACTCATCTGGTTTATGATTTAGAAATTTCATGACGTCACATTCTCAAATGGGTTGAAATGTAAGATACGCTTCAATTTCAAAAATATTCCAACTTTCTTGAAAGTCCAACGGTAGAATTATAGATAAGTATCTAAAATTTCTTTCAAGCCATTCAATCAGAAGAAATAGGTCTTTGAATTTTACACCTATCTTTTTACGCCGAGTTAAAGATTTGGAACCTATGCTGTGATGGTCTTGCTTTTTTGCCGCCGAGCATCCGAAGGTAGTTTTCAGTAACATTGAGAAGCCAAGCTTATGGAGCAGTGTCTTGGTTCTTCCTCCCGATATGACCACACCCCATGATTACGGCAGCACAGAATAACAGAGTTTAGAGATTCTCCTCATTCTAAGTAACAGGTTTGCCAGGACAAGGATTCGAGCTATCAAACTTCAAATTGGTAGTCAAGGAAGCTACCACTGAGTCATCCCGGCACATTTCATATTTCATATTAAATGAAATAACTCATATTGCCCATTTTGAAAAAATACTACAACAGATGTTCACAAATCTAAAGTCTTGTTTTTCTCAAATGGTATTTGAATGCTTAACATTTACCTGTTGCAAGTTACCAACTTAACACCGGAAGCTATCCATAATAATATCCATAGCTGATGAGGCAATTCGAATCATTTCCAAGGGTACATCATAGAACACATAATTATAATTCTTGTACGTTACCCACTTTCCATCAGATTGGCTTTTTGTATGCTTGCCACTGACAAGTATTGTTCCTTTCTCCTTTCTACACATAGTTACAACTCCTTCGTGATAACGCAAACCACCAACATTATTTCCTGCTATACCACTGTAGTGACCTTGTGGAAAGAATACAATAGATCCGACCCCAACATCATCTGGGTCTGGGATGACATCAAGAGCCACCTGATTAAATGGTTGTGTTCTGCCAGATAGATCGAGATCATCCCAGTTAACGGTATACTCCATTGTCTCTGAGTTGAAGCTGGCTACAGTTGCCATGTAATAAGCACAATTTTTATGATGGGACAAGACACGATCACCAACTTTGGGTGCTCTGCTGTTGATTGCCCCCCTGCCAAGACGTGGTGATAACTTGAAGTCAGCCATCTTCTGTATTTCACCTTGAAGTATTTGCAACTGATTTTCAAACGCATTTCTGTCACTGACTCCTTGCAAATTGATAGGCTGACGAATGCTCCCGCTAACGAGAGCACCAATGACTGACGTCTTCCACTCGTCACCATGCCCTACAACGACTGGTATAACTGGCTTTCCAAGGGATTTTATTGCAAACTGACACTCCATACGACAATTATCACTAGCTGCATATTCATCGCTGACAAATATCACAACCACTTTGGCATCCTTGAGTGCTCCACTTATTTGCTCGTACATTCCTGCACCTACGCTTGCAGACTGCAAACGTTCAATATCAAGCCAAGCATTGAGTCCTATGTTTTCTAGCTCTTTCTTTACGAGTCGTGGATCAGCAAATTCGTGACCAACGAGTTTCTGGACCTGTTTTGCCTCTTTTGCAAGCTTTGAATTGCTCCAACTATACGATATAAATATGTCTACATCCTCCTTGGAAGATAAGAGACTCTGGTTTGCAGTGCTTGAAAGGATGTCATCGTTTTTATCAAGGTGTGTGTTTAGCGTGCGGGAAAGTTCCCCAAGCTTCACTTGCTCTACTGACTTATCTTTAAAATGAATGTAGAGCTCACCAGCGATTAACATACCTACGACAGATGACTGCCACTCAAATGAACCATCTCCAACTACAACTGGGACCACTGGCAGTTTCAATGACGTCTTAGCAAATTGAAATTCCATGCGACACTGATCATTTGCAACATATTGGTCACTGATGCACGCAATGAATACTTTGGCCTGCTTCATCCTGCTTACAGTCTCTTTTAACCCTTCATTCGACTTTATCTTTCCCTCTGCAATTTTCAGGCCCTTTTCCTTGAGATTATTTGCGATTTGTCGGGGATCACAGAGCTGATTAAGTAAAGCAAAGTAGTTATTTGGGACATCCTTCACCTCTTTGCGCTGAATGGCATTTGGACTATCAACTGCATTGTATGAGAAAAATATGTCGATATCTTCTTCAGAAGCATCACCAGCAGCTTCATTGGTGTCCAACAAATCGAAAACATTAGGCCCGACCCTAAAGTCCTCTAATCTCAATCCAGTGAATTGATAACTATACCCTTTGTACGTAACCCATTTCTCGTCAGCATGCCCTTTCGTGTGAACCCCATCATAAACTCTAGTACCATCGATCTGCGTGGAAACACCAGTAATCCTACCCTGATGCCATCTCTTTCCTCCTAGTCTCACTCCTTCTTGTCCACGATAACCGCCTTGTCTGAATAATACAATGCTACCAACCCCAATATCTTTTTCATTGGGAACCTTGTTCAAGGCAAGATTATAGTAGTCCACGATTCTCCCTGATGGATCTTGATCGTCCCACTCAATCTCATACTGCAGTGTTTCCGGAATAAATCTGCGAATTGTCGCATCAAAATATTGCCATTTCGTTTTGACCCACATAGCAAGTATTTTGTCCCCAACTCGAGGAAGGGAGCTACGTCCAGAAGCAGTTGAAATCGTGGGGGCCTGTACGACAGGCTGAATGGGCAGATTTCGTCTTGGTGACTGTTGGTGTGATTTTTCGATATGAGAAACAAGCTGCTTGATATTTGAGAATCCCCCAGTGTTACATTTGGGACATTCGATATCATCCCTTACTTCACCAGGCAAAAACCCGTGAGAATATTGCAAATGGTTTACAAGGGCTTGCCCACTTTCGAATTTGGCAGTGTTGCATCCAGGGCAGGTCACTGATGCAGTTGCAGATCGATGCCAGTTATCTGGTGCATCGCGTGCCATGAAATGGTGTACTTGCTGTAAATGTCGAAGAAAATCCTCTCCATTGTCAAAAGTATAGTTGCAATTAGGACACGAAACACTCTTTGATTCTCCACATCCCATTTCTCTTCTTTTATTTCAAGATAGAATATTGCCCGCTGCACACTTGTTCCTCTGGAAAAGAAAATTAATATTTATATTCGATGACCAACAACAGCAACCTGATTTCATTTCATTCCGTATTACTTTTCCCCCAAGATCAGCGTGTCAGATATACGACACCAACGTACAAGTCACTCACTCCAGAGGCTCTTCCTGGAGGCCCCCCCATATTTGTACGTGACGCGTTATTTGGCTAATTTACGCGCGTGATATCGTGATTTTGATATTATTGGCTCGTGATTTCGTGATCAAGGACTCCGTCGTGCAGCGTGATTTGTTGAAAAATTGGTCATTATTTCGTGAAATGGACTTTTGAAACACGTGACTGCATGAAGCGTCTTTATCGTTAATATAAAATTATCCTACTTTCTTATGCGATTTCAAGACAATCACAAAAAGGAAAATTACAAGTCATTGGTATTGATTTGATTCTAATGATAAGAATTGCATCTAATAGGAGCTAACATCCCCCCCCCCCCTTTATCAAAGATTCAGGAATTTTCACAACTTTAGGAATCTTTATGATGCGGATAAATTTCGATGAAATTCTAAAAGAAGATTGCGAGTTTTAAACAAGGACTGCGATACCATTGGGCTTACGAAGGCTACGAAGAAGGGGTCCAAGCTACTCCCCTGTTTTTTTTTTCAGAGAAAGAATTTTCATAAATAGGGAAATTGTTGATTTGTGAGAATAGAATACAATTTATAGGTACAAATAAGTTACATCAAGTTAAAATAACTATTAAAATCACAATGAAGGTCCTTAAAAATTACAGTATTCAAAAAAATGTTTTCCATGCCTTCTTGAAAATATTGAAAGTCCTCGATTGTCTGATGTGGAGTGGGAAAGAGTTCCAGGATGAGGTGCAGCATATTCAAATGAAGGAGATAAAAATAGAATTTATGGTCAGTGTTTCATACTTGAGCTTTGGTGATTTTTAAACGCAAATACTTCTTTGGGACACCTGGTAGAACTCTTTGATGTAAAGTTTCGACAGCAGAAAACCTGGCTTTGGTCTTTGGCCTACCGTAAAGAATTTCTGTCAAGAAATCCATCGTCAACCTCGTGCCCAGAGCCTACGGCCTAATATGATTAAGGGCCTTGGATGAAGTTAATACATGGTAAAATACTCAACTGTGTAATTTTATCACCTATTTCAAGGCTTCAAAAAGTAGTACATTTGAATGAGAGTCGACTTCTTCTCAAAAGCAAATCAAATGAGGAAGCCTGCGAAGCCTGTTCGAAAAGAGCGTTTTCCGACGTTCTGAAGGGCGTAAAATCAAATTTTTTCCGAGGGCAGGCCCCCGAAACCCCGCTTTTGCTCGCATCTATCTC
>REGL01002134.1:32004-45097 GCA_004194395.1 Aurelia aurita complex sp. Pacific
TGATAAGATGGGATGGCAAAAGGCATTCTAAGCCAAAGAACAGATGTTTACTCGAAAAATTTCCCTGTGGATGCTAATTCATAAAACTACTGTTTACAAATGAGAAAAAATTCAATTTTAGCATCGGCAAACATGGGATTAAGAGAAGCGTTCTAAGCCAAAGTAGAGGGCGTGTCCTCAGAAATTTTTCTGGGGACTTTGCCCCCAGACCCCTTATTTTGACACTCTGTCAGTTAATTTGCCCTGACCACACTGGTGGGCAAGGATCAGGAAAGGGTTGCTCAACAGTTTGAAAAACGAAAAAATTATCGATCGTCTGGCCCGCCAATACTAAAAAATGTCAAAATCACTTTAGAGACGACGTAAACAGTTAATTGTGCCATGAGAAGATATATCGTGAGAAAGTGAGATTAGCTTGGCTATTGGTAAGATTAGCTTGGCTATCGAGGAATTGCGACAAATTTGCTCCTGACCACACACTCATCATCGAGGCCACACCCATTTTAGGGCCCCCTTAACTCATCCATGGCCGGTGCAAAAATCAAAGCCAGTCCGCCACTGTCCGGGGGTTTTCAATTATTCTCCAGAGGATATTGAAAATTTTGAAAGTGAAAAGCCATTGCTAGATTCATTTCTCAATCTAAAAAAAACATCTGAAGAAAAGTTTCACGACAAACTTGCATGCCATTCCAAACATTCCAAAAGACGTAACTTTCATTGCATATCTTGAGAATTAACCACAATTTCGAAAATTTCCTCACAGGAAATGTCCTTCCAAAAATTTGCGGTCATAGGAAGTCTGTGAAAAAATGACACCCTGCCTGGTGATAGGGACAATGAAGATTGCCTTTACAGCAAAAGAAACGACGTAAATTGCTACGCAATGAGATCAGAGTAGCCGAAAGCCCCCAATGGTGTGAAAATAAATCCTGTACCATTCTGCTTTTTTATGAAAACAGCGTACTTTTTATCGGTTGGAGCACTACGATAATTAATCCAATAAAGGTCGATCACGATCGGTCAATGATGACACTGATTTAAAATCATTTGTCGTGAAATGGCCAGGCTAAGCCTGAGTGGGAAGATGAGCTGAGTTTGCTTGGGAATGTGTCACCTAAGCTTCAAAACACACTCGAACCTTGAGCCAAATTTTTTGAATTTGTATACCCAACGTTGGACCAATTTTTTTAATGGCCTATCTATTTATCTTTGCACCAACAACACAAAAATGCAACCGTTCTTCATACCAACGTCACAGAAATCCATACCATTTTCTAAACCAAAATCGCAAAAACAGTACGCTAGCCTAATGGCACGTCCCTCCATCTTCCCAGTACCACAAATATTTCTGGTGCTTGTGGAACCATGTCAGCATAGGTTCCAAATCTTTAAAAAGGCTGGTGTAAAATTGAGTGACCTATTTCTTTGAACTGAATGACTTCAAAGAAACTTTAGCTATTTCTCTATAATTCTACCGTTGGACTTTTCTGAAATCTCTAATATTTTCAGAGTTAGAATGTTTTTCCTCTTTGTCAAGAATTCAACAAAAATTTTCAAAAAAACTTAAAACTATCGTAATTTCTAAACCGTTTGACGCAACATTAAGTAATTTCAAAGAAAACCATAGTTTATGAATGCCTACAATATGGTATCAAGCAAAAGTCTGTCACTCATCTGGTTTATGATTTAGAAATTTTATGACGTCACATCCTCAAACGAGCTGACATTTAAAATATGCTGCAATTTGAAAAATATTGAGAATTTCTGGAAATTCCAACGGTAGAATTATAGATGAGTATCTAAAGTTTCTTTCAAGCCATTCCATCAGAAGAAATAGGTCATTGAATTTTACACCCACCTTTTTACGCCAAGTTAAAGATTTGGAACCTATGCTAACCATGTCTTCACAAAAATGATATAAACTAGGCTGATGTACATAAACATAACATAGCTTATGTCCATTTTGTGCAAGCGGCGTTATAACCATTGTTCTAAGAAGAGTCTATATGATTCCCTGATGAACAAATGCAAATGAAAGCACTCTTTCCTGTGATATCCGGGAGAATTAGAATGACACTGATTAGCAAATTTCTTATGAAAGAAAGGAAAGACAGCACGTGCGCCAGTTTTGATCCAGTCTTGTACCTACCGGGTGAGTCAGAAAAAAGGATCCCCACTTGGAAGGCCACAGCTCCAGCAAGACTGAATTATGTTTTTGCCGCTGACCGACAGCACTTGCGCCCCCGCATTTAGTTGGAATCTGTGAATCTGAAAAGCTGCCAGGAAAAACAAACAATCGATTTTTGAAGATTCCTGACCTCTGGGAATTGGCCTATTGTCTTCGGTNCAACGGTAGAATTATAGATGAGTATCTAAAGTTTCTTTCAAGCCATTCCATCAGAAGAAATAGGTCATTGAATTTTACACCCACCTTTTTACGCCAAGTTAAAGATTTGGAACCTATGCTAACCATGTCTTCACAAAAATGATATAAACTAGGCTGATGTACATAAACATAACATAGCTTATGTCCATTTTGTGCAAGCGACGTTATAACCATTGTTCTAAGAAGAGTCTATATGATTCCCTAATGAACAAATGCAAATGAAAGCACTCTTTCCTGTGATATCCGGGAGAATTAGAATGACACTGATTAGCAAATTTCTTATGAAAGAAAGGAAAGACAGCACGTGCGCCAGTTTTGATCCAGTCTTGTACCTACCGGGTGAGTCAGAAAAAAGGATCCCCACTTGGAAGGCCACAGCTCCATGAATATCAAAGCAATAATATTGAAAAATGTCTTGTTTTATTGCTAATATGTTCAATTAGGTTCAGTAGTTTACCCCCGGCCTTAATCGCCCATTCCTTCCTGTGCATATGGGTGATTTTCTGCAGAAGCCTCTTCAAAAAACCTGCAAAAACGAATGAAAACAATGAGCACATTTCCCTTCCTAAAATTGTGACACTCGCATAAATTCATGTATTTTGTCCTCTTGGGAGAGTGGAATCCCCCTGAATAGGTCATCGATACCAGGGGGAGGACTTGTTCATCCTCCCAAGAGGATAGCACGTGCTAAAGTGTTCACACGTCATTGCCGTAAGGCCATTGTAAGGCAGAAATGTTAGGGAAATCTGTTCATGATTTTGGGCATGTTTTGGATGTTTTTTGAAGATTCTGGAGAAAATCCCTCACAATTTCAGAATGGAGTGGCCGATTTCAGTCAGGTAAAAATCTTATAGTAGATTTTAACAACCATTAAACTATATATTTGCCGATATCATTGTCTTGATATCCAGGGAGCCGTGACCTTTCAAACGGGGACTCTTTTTTCTGACTCACCCGGTAGTTTATTGCTTTCGTTAATGGGATGGACAGCTCCCTCGCAGCTAAATGGACACGTTTAGGGGGTATTTTATCTTCACCGGTTGATTTCTTATCATTTATCGCCCGTAAAAGTCGGAAAATTTCTTCTGTTGAAGCTTCATGAAGAGAAAACGTGTTAAATGAATTTTCTGGACTTTGAATAATTGCTAGAACACTTGGGTGGTTGTGGTATTTTTGAAGAATCAGTCTAACTATACATCGATCGTCTAAGAAGGGTACCTTTTCAGCAATACTGGATGGTTTTTCCCCAAGGATTTTTCAACTATATTAACGTAATGGTCATTAAAAACTTCAACAAGTTCTTTATCATCGGTTATAATTTTGTCTTTGACTAAGGTGATGTGATTACCATGTAGCCCCCCTTTTTTGGAAAGAAAGGGTTTGACGAGCTTCCTAAAATCTTGATTTGAAACTAACCCATTGCTTGTTGCATTCGTAAAATGGTTTCTAATCGCATTCTTCCTTAGTGAGACGCATTTATTCCGCTGTTTTTTAAACTTGATTTTATTTTCCTTTGAAGGATGCTTTTTTAGTTTCTTTTGAAGCCTAGATCGGGTATAATTCCTTTCCTTAGATCTCGATTCATAAATGGAGCAGTGCTCCCTCGAAGGATCTTAGTTTTCAATGGTGCATGTTTGTCTATTAGCGCACGAAAAGTTTTGGAAATGTGTTCATATGCTTCATCTGCACTTTGATCATCAATTTCAAAATTTGCCTTTCTGACATCAGACAAAAATTCATTTTCAACAAAGTTTTTATAGCATCGATACGTTATACGTTTTGCCTTGAGGCGCGGTATCTGAGCTTTCAAAAGAGTAACCACGAGCCCATGATAATCACTCAGTCCTGTTTCAAATACACATGTTTTTTGGAATAGTCTCTACGATTTGTTAGAAACACATCAATAGAAGACGCATGATTTTTGGTGAAACAGGTCTTCTCCTTTACCAAATTTTGCAGGCCCATGACATCTGAAAAAGATTTTAACTTGTTATGACCTAGCCTGCGTGGAGGAGTTGAGGCTGCATGCAGGCTAGTTATGACCTGGATGTTCCTCGTTTTGGGTGTCCACGTTAAAATCTCCCAAAACTAGAGCCCCATCGCCCTGTTCCGATCACTGAAAAAGAAACCTTGAGTTACTTGGCCTGAGTAAATTTTTTCGGAAAAGTTAACGCTAATGAATTATTCCTTACTTCATAGAGAAACCAGTTATTGTACATTTAGCGACCGTCTTCTGTAAAATCGTTGTCGGAAAACACAGCGATAAAATCGCGATATTTTCATTCTATCGCCCTGTTCCGATCACACAAGTTCGCGCATGAATTTCGGACGGTACCACCGCAGAGGGCTCAAGAAAGTGCAGTTTTAAATTGAAATTGATGCCATACACATAACAAATGATATTTATCTCACGTTGTCGTTTGTTAAGTAACATTTTGCCTCTTTATTCGTTTAATGACACCATAGGCAATTTATCTTATAATCCAGCTTGTGGCGAATGAAAGCAATGGCAAAGAAAAAATAGAGGGATTGGGAGCTTCTTTGTCCTATTTATAGACAAGCGCAATATATCTCAGGTTATTCACTTTAAGGTAGCTACCAACAAATGTTAGAATTCTTGCTAAAGTTTCAATTTATTTTTTAATTTTTTTATTTGTTTTATCAATTTCTAGAGGCGATTTAGAACTAGTGCTGTTGTTCACCTGTCAGTCCCAGATATTCAGTTTCTTTTCAAAAATGTTAGGAATATCCTATATTTGCTGATTTGTTCATTGGCTCTGATAATATGGAGCACAAAGCGAGCCCAAACATCGCTCTTTTGTTGGTGAGCTACCTTAAACTTAAAGAGACTCTCATTGTCTTTTTGTTGGTTCGCATTTTGTTGGTTCGCTTTGCGAATTCAAGTCTTAAATAAACATGACATTTGTTTATTTTGAGCTTTACTATCCTTGTTAGCCTATGTATCTTGGATGAATATTTCTTTTTCTTTGGCCCTTTCCAAAATGATCAAAGAATATTGTCGATTTGCCTCAAAAAGTCCTCCGCAGTTTCTTTTTTCGCGTGTGCTTGGTCCCCAGGATCACTGTCCGTAGGGAAAATCTGACTTGTCATTTGTTTTGATGTTTCTTGCGTTTTCGTGTTGTTTTTCAAGAAATTCTTTTACTTTAGCTGCTGCTTATTGTGCCCAATGCTTAATATCTATTTTTTTTACAATTAAACTAGACCTTGGGAGCATATGAGTCAAATCTTTCAATAGGGCATAGGGAAACCCACAAAACAACGAATTTCACGCTTATCAGCCAATGATGTTGCCGCATTTCGGTCACATGACCGAAAATAAGCTCTTTGAGACAAATTTTCGAGTACCCTTACGAAAATAAAAATGGATATTCGAGTATAAAAGATACAGAGCTGGTTTTGCCACGAATCGATTCCACAGGCCCCACTCCAGACTTGTTTTTCTGCATTTGCATAAAATCTCATCAATGATCAGCGCTACATCGAATTTCATGCCTTCGGAAATTGGCCTAAGTTCAAGAATTTTTCAAGAACGCTACAGACAAGATATAGCTTCCAAAATTGCACACATTACTTGAATGATATCAAGGAATAAAATAAAAATATTTGTCGGCGTAAGTTTGCAAAATCCTTGACGAGCTAAAGCTATTTGCTACCAAGAAAGCTATTAGGCCTACCTTCAACCACTGCAGAATGCCATCATTCGGTTTTAAATCGGCTTCATTTGATGTAGCAAGGTAGCACAGCGATTCACCAACGACATCACACCAATTTCCACTTTTCTCCGCCGTAAAATTGCCATGAATTTTCATAAAATGCGACGAATCTCCAACAACTCTTCGCCACAAATGCCATTCCAAGTTTTAAATGTTGTTGCAAACGTGTGTGCACGTGGAGCAATTTCTGTTGTTTTCCAAACCCTCTTGATGTCATGGTCAAGAAGTAGGTTTCGTGTCATCCTCTGCAAGGACTTTGATCTTCGTTCAAATTTGATAAAATTGAAGAGTTCGAGAGGGGGTAGCAAAGTTATCTGTATTCTCTTAAAGAAAAGAAATGATGCATGCAAATGGTGCACGCAAATTTCAAATGAAATTGAATTCGGATAGGGAGAGGGGGGCGAGGGGGTTCCAGGAAACTTTACAGGCGATGCAATGCGATGATGCGATGTCACAATGAGCATACAATTTAAAAGTTACATTTGAACAATAAAGTTTTTATTGTTTTTGTGTGTTATATTAACATTAAGAGTTGTTTACGGAATCCATTGGCGTAAACAAATCTGTTTGACATAGCTAGCCCAGATTTGAAGATGGGAAAGGGTAAAAGAGGTCAGCAAAAAAACTGCGCTAATTCGCTTCATGATGAATGGGGTAGTTCTTCACAAAATCTGATATGCATCCAAAAACGGATCATGGACGTAAGGGATTTTTTAAAGGCTTTTGACCTGAGAGGAAGAGCAACACATGGTCTAATCTGCAAGGATTGTTTGACAACATGTTGGAACAAGCCAACGTACATTTCCAGATTGCCAGATGATTACAAGACCATGCCAGCATATACTATGGTATGTAATTATAGTTACTTTTAGAATCATTAAGGTTGCAGCAGTGAATAGCCAATCGCAAGACTTCCGAAAAATTGTTTTCATAAGAAAGTATGAATTTCTGCTATTGCTGAAAGCTTGTTAAAGCTTTCAGATTTGAGCACTCGGAGTTTCTTACAAGTTTCTCAAATGTTCCATACCAATTTTCATGTTCACTACCTGTGCGCTTTACTACGTTACTCGTGTACCTTCCGAGTAATATGATACTGGAAACAAAGATAGTTCCTTAAGTTATATTTCCCAATACTGAAACTTCTTAATCTTATGGCGATCTGAGAGTTGCGTTTCTTAAGAGCAGTTTCTTATAAAAATATGTTTAGGGGTTCTAGTACCCTGCTTATATGAGTTGGTACCAACAAAAAATTTGGCAATGGATGCTTTTGATCCCAGTCATATGTTGTTTGATATTCCTGACAACTACATTCCATAAAAAATACCTCATTTCTTTCCAGATACAACAAATCATATCCAATCCAGAAAATCAAGAGAGAGATGAAAGTAGGATTCGAAGTCGTAGTCAGACATCAATAGGCGAGCCTTGTAACCCAGCTAAGGTACAGAGAACAGAGCGTGGAGAAACTGCTCCTCCTACCTTTGAGGAACTTGAAATTGACGGAGAAACATTTTGCCTTGTGCCAAAACGTCTGGCAAAGTATGTCCCAATTGTTGGGATAGAGATGAAACAGGTTGGAGATTTAGGAGGGGTTGAAGTGGGAAACTCCTTTGCCTACATTCCAGTTGGATTGTTGCCTATAATTGAGGGCAAAATCTCCTCCAACTTTGATCTCCAACAGGAAGTCCTGTTATGTAGAAGGTTCCTTTGGGAGAAATATGGAAATTCCTCCGTGCCACCCTTTGAGCCAGAAGAAATGCGTCAAATTTGCTATTCTGCAGGATCTACTAAACTGTTCGATAAAATAATAGAGGCAATGTCTCCAGGAGAACAGTCAGTGGAGAAAAAACTCCAGAAAGAAAAAAAGGCAGTTGCAATAATTTATATGCTCATCTTTGGACAATCTCAGAAGGCCAATTGGTTTCAGAAAATCGTTGCCACCGAAGTAGTAAGCAAAGGTGTAAGTGGAACAGGCCTGTCAGTCCTAAGCAATGTTGGTGTTGCTGTATCGAAGTCCACTCATCAGAGGAAACGAAACAAAGCCGCCTCTGACCATGAAAGAGTTGTGTTGGAATTTGTGGAAGAAGCTTATCAGCAAAAGGACCTACTTGTTCTGATGATTGATGATTATACAAACATCCATACGAAGCAACGCCCCAAGGATGAAGAAACATCAACTGCAACCAGCATGGCAACTATTCTTTTGAAAAGGTTCCCAGGTGTCCCTGCAATACCAGTAACCGAGCCATCTGCCATTTCTCCTAGAGTTAACGAGAACATTTTAAAAGAATTTGCAGCAAACATGATGAGCAGCATTGCAGATACCTATGCTTCAGTCATGCCTCCTTGGATTCGTGCTGCCTTCTTTGATCCAGAGACCGAAAGACATAGAGTCAGCATACATGATTACCAGGAGCAGCAGTCTGTTCAAAATATGCGTAAAATGGAGAATTGCAGACTAATTGATGAGTTGGAATTACGTCTCAAGAGTTTCAACAACTTTCTCGAAGCAGCAAAGTACGCAGTCGATCATGGTCTGCAAAAATATCTGTCCTCATTCATATGTCCCCAACCAGGAGACTGGCCAGCTCAGTTTTACATGCGACAGATACAACATAACACCGCAACTGATGCCCCTGCTTGTCTCAAGAATATTGTTCCTTTCATTGGGCCATTGCATGTGCAGCTAAATGCAAGAGAATGTGTCTGCCTTTTACACATCAATTTATTCAAGAGAGCATACTCCTACATATTTGGAGAAAGGAAAATATTGGCGAATAAACCAAAAGCATGGCGAATTTCTGTGATAGAAGAAATTTTGTATGGTGGATGGACACTGGTGCGTGATCAAGTGACAGCTGCCTTTTCCAATTGCAAAGACCTTCAATATTTGACTCTCCTTAATTTACTCGACAACCAGCTACCTCTTGTCCTTTCCATCTACTCCATCATATTCAAGCGTGGTAATGCTGAGCAATTTGTTGATGCTGTATTTCGATGCTGGCTGATGTTCTTTTGTTTTAAAAGGCATCATTATGACAAAGCCCCCCTTGTTTGGTTGAGCAATGTCTTGTTTTGGAGACAGCAAGGGCATCCTATGCATGAAGTCATCATGAAGCATCTAAACACATTGGACGAATACCCTGTTGAGAATTTCCATTCACTGTTGAGAGCACAATCAAGAGCCAGCGATGATGGTGATGCTTTGCAAAAGAAAGCTCGAGCCTTGGATGGAAACAAAGTCACATCATTGAATTTTTCCTCTGTCTTTGCCACACCCAAAAAATTTGCTTTCAGCCATGATAAGTTGGAAGGACTTAAACTAAGAGCTGCCAAATTTATTGTCAATGTGCTACAAGATATCAAAGAGAGCCCTAATAGTGCTGTACAAGTTCCAAGACCAAAACGAAAGCAGAAGAACATGACATATTGGAAGATGCCTCAGTTATATGGGAACGAAGTTATTGGATCAAAGATCATGCCACTTGGCTTTCAATTCTTGGGACAAGAGCCAGATCCAAACAGGTTTGATACCCCCAGGGGACTACTCATGTATATTTAGGATAGGGGTGCTTACATTAGGGTACACACCATTAACCCCAAGAAAGAACGTCAAAATGACTGATCGAAGGAAAGAATTCTTGGACCAAGTTTAGACCCAAAAAGTAATATGAGCACCCCTTTCCTCAATATACCAGAGAGCCCCCTGGGTTTGATACTACAAACACGTTTATGTTTGTAATCTTCTCTTTTCTTGATCTTGAGAATTAAATCCAATAAGCTTTAATCGTTTCCACTATGTATTCACCAAATGATAGCAATACTTAACAAATATAGAATCACTTATAGTCATTTATAATATTCTGCAAAATGGCTGGTAAAAAATGCTCTGCGTATGTTTCACCTGAATTGTGCGAGAAAGGAGACAAAATCTGTCCATTTTAAGTCCATTAACAAATATATTACTTCACATTCTGCACGTATTTCTTCAAGCTATTTAAAAAAATGCTATGCAAAAGACTCCCTTCAAGATAGATTTGTTAAAGAACTACGTATCATGATAAGAATCAGGGGCGGATCCAGCCCGAAGTTGGGGGGGGGGGCAACATGCAAAGAGGGCGCTAACACTGATAAGAGTACGTTTGGCGTCCTTTTACAGTTTCGTTTTATCTATTTCATCTATTTTCCCAGGACATGTGATTCAAACTGCAACAGTAATTCAACAACATTCAAGATTTTGCACGGATGCGGTCATTCGTTTCATGAATCATGTCTTCCATCTGCTAGCCAAGTGTGCCCCTTGTGCAAAGATGGGATCTTGAGCGCGATTACTTCCTTGTCACTAAAGGCTAACGAAGCAATTCAAAATCCTGACATGGCGCAAGAAAAAGATGGTGCTAATGAAGTTGCTGATGACGACGAAGATGAAACTTTGGATGTTGAAGTTGACCATGCCCCTGATAGCACCAACATGAACGATGCCCTGGTTGATTTACAAAGGGAAATTGTCAGTTGGGGATTTATTCAACAACTTTAACGACGCAACATTCACATGCACACCCACGTAAGTTTTTTAAAGTCCATTTCGTATCTTTATCTCCTCTATGGTTCTGAATCACTATTTCCTTCAGTTTCACCCTGAAAGATTATTACAACTCATGCCCCTCATGCCTCCCTGTTTCAATTGATATCATTATGAAATTGAAAGGGTCACCTTGAGAATCAGGATCTATTTGTGTTGTGTTTCGTTGTGGTGTTTTCCTCTTAACGTAGTGTCAATTGGAATTACTTCATGGATGCCATAATTGTTGATTCGGTTTTTGGTCTTTAGAGTGGAATATGCGATTGTTATTGTAGAGGCAGAAGAATGTAAAGATTTTTTCCAAACTTATCATTCCTATCTGTCCCTTGCTTTAAAGGTTGCACATCATTTGGAGTCAGTATCAGTAGGAGCAGAAAGAAATCGACCGACAAAATATCCCTTTACCCAATGACGCACTGCTGCAAGAATATTCCTTCCCGTTGGTTTGTAAATATGTACATTGTAAATAAGTGGCTGTTGTTGTTGCGCTTGCTGTTGTTCTTGTTTGGTTGTTGTTTTGGTTGTTGTTGTTATGCCAATAATCTGCTAGAATGTGTGTTCGTTCCTAACAACCCAACCGAGCCACATAGGCCTCAATGAAAAGATGATCTGAAAGTCTGAAAGGAAACTATTAAATGAGAGTAATGGCATGGGCTAATGGAATGTAAGCCCTAAATAGCTTTTATTCAGCTACTGTCTTGCATATGGTAGCTAACTTTGAGTTTAGCCTACTCTGAATAAACGAATACATAAATGAATGAATGAATGAAGATGACGACGAAAATGGTGATGAGGATGACAATGGACTGGTGATGAAGTTAGCAATCTGCCTCCTGAAAATTGGTCTTGCTTTTTGCTGAAAGCCTTCCAGAGTGTGACCTAGTTCGGGTTGCAGTTGGGAACTAACACTTTGCAGATTTGCCACGGCCACATGTAGTTCTCATCATTTTGTTGTAATGTCTTCTATGGAGTTAACAGTTTGCTTCCCCTACTTTTCAGACTATGTCTCACTGCCAGTCAAGGTGCTCTTTATGTTTGGGCCAAACAATGGGCAGAAAAATATTCAGAAAGTACTTTTCACCCATCACCCATTGAACCGAAATGATTGTCGAAGTCCGGAAATTGATGCAAAACTATACAAATGTCAAAGATTTGTATCAAGTTTGCTAATAGTTCTTTCTTAAAATTAATGTTTTATCTGGCCCTGCATAAAAACACACCAAAGATTGGTCTTTGGTACATAGCATTCATCGTATGGGGTTGCGGTCTGCCAAAAACCGGAACCCGAATGAAGGGCAGCCCCTTGACGCGGGATTCGGGCTTACTTTGTTGCAATGCGTTCACTTAGTAATGCTTTTCAGCAAAAACCAAGATTGCCCAACAGCGAAATGAATGCGGTTTTAGCCGCGGGAAATCATCTTCACGGAAAATAAAGGGTATTACACTGGTATTATAGGGGTATTGTAGTTTGCACCTTTTGTCGCCTTTACAGTTTCCTGGAACCCCCTCGCCCCCTCTCCCTATCCGAATTCAATTTCATTTGAAATTTGCGTGCACCATTTGCATGCATCATTTCTTTTCTTTAAGAGAATACAGATAACTTTGCTACCCCCTCTCGAACTCTTCAATTTTATCAAATTTGAACGAAGATCAAAGTCCTTGCAGAGGATGACACGAAACCTACCTCTTGACCATGACATCAAGAGGGTTTGGAAAACAACAGAAATTGATCCACGTGCACACACGTTTGCAACAACATTTAAAACTTGGAATGGCATTTGTGGCGAAGAGTTGTTGGAGATTCGTCGCATTTTATGAAAATTCATGGCAATTTTACGACGGAGAAAAGTGGAAATTGGTGTGATGTCGTTGGTGAATCGCTGTGCTACCTTGCTACATCAAATGAAGCCGATTTAAAACCGAATGATGGCATTCTGCAGTGGTTGAAGGTAGGCCTAATAGCTTTCTTGGTAGCAAATAGCTTTAGCTCGTCAAGGATTTTGCAAACTTACGCCGACAAATATTTTTATTTTATTCCTTGATATCATTCAAGTAATGTGTGAAATTTTGGAAGCTATATCTTGTCTGTAGCGTTCTTGAAAAATTCTTGAACTTAGGCCAATTTCCGAAGGCATGAAATTCGATGTAGCGCTGATCATTGATGAGATTTTATGCAAATGCAGAAAAACAAGTCTGGAGTGGGGCCTGTGGAATCGATTCGTGGCAAAACCAGCTCTGTATCTTTAATACTCGAATATCCATTTTTATTTTCGTAAGGGTACTCGAAAATTTGTCTCAAAGAGCTTATTTTCGGTCATGTGACCGAAATGCGGCAACATCATTGGCTGATAAGCGTGAAATTCGTTGTTTTGTGGGTTTCCCTATGCCCTA
>REGL01002135.1:0-36479 GCA_004194395.1 Aurelia aurita complex sp. Pacific
CTTGTCTACAACTATATTGTATATATGTTTAACCAGCATGTGCTTGGCCTATATTTAATGACAGCACCAGAGATCATTGTTCAATCATTAATGATTCATGATTGCTTTTCTCGTGTCGTCCAGCCAACTGATTTCAAAACCGCTTGACAATATTTAAGCAGGTTTCCTATATTATTAACAAGCATTTAAAATGTTCGCCGACATGTCCTTACGTAAGTTCTATCAAAGGAGCATCGAAAGAGCATGATTTGCTGGGATTTGGTGTGGTTGCTACGCTCGTCAAAAGAACTGCTGTTTTCTTAACGATGATCTACATGGTCTACTTAACGATGGGCTAATTTTCAAGACGAATATTTTGTCGGTATGGCTTTGTTTTGATTATAGAATGAAGGTCCTAAATAATTTTTGAAGATGGAGGGATATTAACATGGTATGTTTTTAGCGTAGTTGTTAGGTACAGCAGATTTTTATTGAGCAATGATAACCAGTTAGTTGAAAGATGCTCGATAGTTTATGCTAAGTATATGGTATGTATTGATTTAATTTTGTGATTCATTGAAGGCCCTAAATACTGCGTTATCAATAATACTGAGTATCAATAGTACAGAGGGCGACAGGCATTGCAATAATCTTAAAGACAAGACTGCTGATTGTTTTTGATCCGAGGAAAGAGGAACGAGAATCCAATAACGACATGATACATATTAATTTATGTGAATGAAACTCAAAAGCTCATTGCACTGGTATCTTTGAATGATATCAGTACAATATAGGGTGCCTTGATGGTGGCTAAAACATACAGAGGTAGGACTACTGCTTGCTTTCGAGCAGTAGAAGGATAGTACAGCTTCAGATATATTTCATGATTGTTATGTAGTGTACGATCGAAGACGATGCAACATCAAATTGGTCTTTTGTGCATTTATTTTTCTTCCAGTGCTAACTAATTTCGCCCATTAGGGCATCTTCAGAGCAACAACCCATGGTTGTTATGGATTTATATTGATGATACAATGAGAACAGTAGATACTGTTTTAAGAACCTGAAGATTTTAAGACGAAAGAGCTGAAACTGCGCACGCAAGCACGAAAGTCATAACTTTGAGCCCCCTTAGCCCCTGCAACAGATCCTGAAATAAGGCAACACTTGATATTTTTCTTCCTTAGGCTTCAAACGCTTCATTTATCGTTTCAAAAAGCTTATGCAGCCAAACGTTTTCTTAAACCAGAATGCATAATGACTTCATTTTATGCAGTTTCTGCTCTGTCTTATGAGACTCGTAGATTTGATAAGTGCCAACTTTTTTTAGTTACCGCAATCATAGATAGAGCCATTGCTTTCCTTTTAAAGTTGTTGGAAAATTCAAGCTANCATAACTTTGAGCCCCCTTAGCCCCTGCAACAGATCCTGAAATAAGGCAACACTTGATATTTTTCTTCCTTAGGCTTCAAACGCTTCATTTATCGTTTCAAAAAGCTTATGCAGCCAAACGTTTTCTTAAACCAGAATGCATAATGACTTCATTTTATGCAGTTTCTGCTCTGTCTTATGAGACTCGTAGATTTGATAAGTGCCAACTTTTTTTAGTTACTGCAATCATAGATAGAGCCATTGCTTTCCTTTTAAAGTTGTTGGAAAATTCAAGCTAAGTCATGAATTTATCTTGGTGATGTATGGGTGGTTCTGATATTCAAGTAGCAATACAGGGTGCTTTAGCTTGGTTAAAACTTAAATAGATAGGACTGCTGATTGTTTTGAGTATTAAAAGGATGGGTGAGACTTAAAGCCTGGTATATATGTTATGTATGGATTTTATGTTGATGATATATTGAAAGTCCAGGACTGTTCAATATATCAAATTTTGTTACCTTTTTTTATCCTTTAAGCGAACAACTGTTACCTAATTTTGAGCTGCAATATGATGGGCAAGGGCATGAGTTCATATGTGATAGGTTCGGATTTATGTTGATGGCTAATGGAAGCTTCGGGAAAAGATGGGTAGCAGTGTGGTCATAAGTGGTAGGAGCTATGTCGCTGTTTTTGTAACGGTGGTCAAGAGTTTTTGTTCAATCTTGAGCGTTGGGAGCGTTGGCGAGAGTAGGAGACCATGCAAGTGTATGAGATATAGCTGTATTGATGATACAGTGCATAATCCTGGATTCGCTCGTTCTTAAATGACGTCGTAGTCATCGATACAGCATGTCTCTGGTGTGACTTCATGTTTTAATTATAAGACGTGTTGTTTGATTTTGAGCCGTAGGTAGATGGGCGAGAGAAAGTTCGATGGAAAGTTTTTTAGTTTTAGACTTGCGTTGCAGGCAAAGAGAAATTCCTTAAACCCCCAATTACTTGAACTGAAGTGTAGTTGTTTATTACAGAGATAGATAGTACTGTTGCGTGTTTTGATGATATTGAATAAATCTTGGTGAGAGTTTAGGCCAATTAGGTGATAGTTGAATGCATTTGTGTTGATGATACACTTAAGCTCCTGCATTAAGTCTTAGTTTGCCATAATTTTCTTTTTGGTGACCACCTTGTTATTCATTTTTTGATTGAAGATGGCTCTCTCAAGTTTACTTGTTGTACTACCAAACTACTATTGGAATTTGCAGTTTTCCTGTTCGTTATTTATCCAGGGACTGCCCTTATACCCATGATATAATGAAATTATTTCAGTACTGTTACAATCCCTCTACATTGCCTGTATTTTTCATTCATTTCATGCTGTGCAATGGTTTGGCCAAATTCTATTTGCTCTGAAACATCTGTTTGTATGACGAAGTCTGCATATTTTAAAAACATTTATCAGGCAGCTTTATAAGCCGTCCGGTGCCTTTGTTATGATAACAAAAGTGTTATCTTTTTGTTCATAACAATTGCCAGTTCACAATGAAATTGTCACTGTTACCAAGCATTGGAAGCCGTAATGTTGTCATGTTCATTGAATTTCTCTCACGTCCACAATAAAAGGTAAGTAGCAGAAAACAGTATGTTGAAGTCATGAGAATTTCACAATTTCGTTGGTTGGGCCTATGAAATATTGTACTTCATCAACATGTGCTTCGCATTAAACAATTAGGATATGGACGAGGAACTCAATGCTCCATGTTGGCTATTGGCTACACGACTTATGATATGGGACTGAAGTAATGGGAATGAGTATAAAGGATCAATGGCCTAACAATCGACTAAACTTGCAATATTTTCGTAATTGGTTATTGTTTTCCATTGTGTGGCACATGGCTCATCAACACATGTAATGATGCAGTCACAGTTGGCAGATTGGAGTGTAATAATAATATAGTAATAATGATAAAACGAATATGTATACATGATATACACTTCAGCGAGTTAAACTGCTGTTATCACTTTGTGCCCTGTGCGCTCTATGCCTTAAATTTACAATAAAAATAAAAAAGCAGATCTAATCATTTACATTCAAAGCTCCAGATATAATTAATCAAATAAATGTCATTTAAAATGTTCTTTAAATTTTCCTCGAGTTCATTGTAGTTCTCAATTTTACGAAGTTCCAGCGGTAGTTCATTGTACACCTTCGCACCCATAAACATAACTGATTTTCGTGCGTACTTAGTCTTGATTCTTGGAAGTAATGATGTGTGCTTATTGCTTCGTGTCTCCTCTTTATGACCCAACAACGTGAAATAATCCTGCAACTGTTCACATGTTTCATTGTCAAGACATTTTCGTACCAGCGTGCAAGCCCTAGTCTTGTTTGCATTGACAACTGACGTTAGCTTTTGATTTGGCCTTGCATCCCCAGAGACTATTTTCAGCGCACGTGAGTGAAGTGATGAGAGCCTCTCAATTGGGTATTGGTGTATTTCAACTTTAGTTTGCCACAGTATATGAATGTTGGCAGTATCATTGAATAATAAATTGTAGCAGCTGCAGCTTGATCAAGATATGATCTTATTTTTGCTAAAATTCGTAGCCTGCCTGACGCGTTTTTGAAACAAGTATGGAAATTCGAATTCAGGTTCAGTTAGCTATCCACACGAACACCAAGATACTTGTATTCAGTTGTGTTATTGATGACAGTTTGGTGCGACAGTTTGATTTCGAGAGGCTCATTTTGCTTGGTAATCCTTCGTGAGGTGCCGAAGAGAAGGGATTCTGTTTTACCTTTTTTCAAATTTAGAACCAGTTCATTGCTCTTTAGCCAATCTGCTAAACAATCTATTTCCTTTGACAATTTGGCTTTGATAGACTGTATGTTCTTGTTTGCAACATGTGTCGTCAGCATATTTCAAGATGCTCGAATGCTCTATTACGTCCACAACATCATTGAACAATATTAAGAACAGCAAAGGACCCAATATTGATCCCTGCGGTACTCCTGACAGCAATGCGTGCTCCTTAGGGAAACAACTGTTACATGCTACTTTTGCTTTTCGGAAGAAAAGGTAATCCTTAAACCACTCTAGTTTCTTGTCTTGAACTCCATAAAGAGGGAGTTTATCAAACAGCATTGCGTGACTTACGGTATCAAAAGCTTTGCTCAGTTCCACAAATACCGCTCCAACCAATTTGCCTTTGTCGACGTTGTTCCTGATGCTATCCAGTAAGATAGTTGCTTCATATTCTGTGGATAATTTTGGCCTGAAGCCAAACTGGAACTTTGTAGGCAAGTGGTTCTTGTCAAGAAAAGTTATGAGTTGGCGATGTATAATTTTCTCAATGATCTTAGAAATCACAGGAAGCACCGATATCGGTCTATAATTATCTGGGTTAGAGTGTGCACCAGACTTTTGGGTAGGGATAACTTTGGTTTTCAGTGACAAATTGATTAAATGTGCTAATGGTGCAGATATTAATTCAGCTGCATCTTTGATTAGGCCTGGTGGTAGATCGTCTAATCCCGTTGCTTCATTTCTTTTAACTGACCTCAGCTGTTGCTCAACCTCCTGTCTCGATCCCATCTTGAATATGAACTTTTGATCAGTTTTCGTAGACATTTGTCTTTGCCCTTTCCAAATGAAGTTACACAATGGAAAGGCCTTGTAGGATATTTATTTGTTTCAAGACAGGCCCTTCTGAAAAGATGACTTGCAGAATAATGGACAAATGAAATCTGTTTCAATATTAATCTTCAGCTCAGCCCTTAGTTCTGCAATGAAATCCATAATCTTGTTGGTGCTTGGAGCTTCAAGTTTCATTGAGGCTTATACATGTTTTTATGTATAATTAATTTTCGATTCAATGTATGAGTATTTCTGCAACCATGGTCTCATCACACCTAACCAATCAGGATTTCGGCGTAATGATTCTGCCATTAACCAATTACTATCAATAACTCATCAGATCTATTGTGCAAATCCAAGCAAATCCAATCAAATCCAAGCAAGGAAACTAGGGCAGTATTTTTAGATTTGTCAAAGGCTTTCGATTGGGTTTGGCATGAAGGATTGATATACAAGCTAGAGTGTAAAGGCATATCTGGGAATCTTCTAATCCTTGTGAAGAACTATCTAAAAGATCGTAAACAGCGGGCGGTATTAACCCTGTTTTGGTTGGGAGGAGGGGCAAATTCCCCCCCCCCCCTAGTAGACTTTTTGTTATAACTCTGTCAGGATAACAATTATGGCCCGGAAACTTTCTGAATTTTTGCCAATACTTATTGTGCAATGACTCAAGAAGTTTCATAAAAATATTTTGACAAATGAGGGGGAGGGAGACAATTTTCCGGAACCGACTCTGTCAAAATCGCCAATACTCAAATATTAATTTTCGTGAAAAAAGTAGCAAAATTGCAAAATTTTGCAAAAATATTTTGCAGCGTAGTGCTATTTGATGTATTCTATCATAATTTTCATGTTTGGATGGAAATTGAGTTCCAAATTAAATTTTATTGCATGTTTTCCAATTTTGACCGATTTTGTCATTTTTCTTAACCACACAAAGAAAAATGCTGACGCAAGCAATAATGACCGCTATTTTTAGGTTAATTTTTACATTTTCATAAAGTACATGCCTAGGGCTATTAGTACTCCAAATTTGGTTGCTGTATCTATTTCCAGTCCAGAGTTAGGCTTTATTTGCCCTCCCCCAACCAAAATAGGACGTGTCAGATAGCCCAACCATTATAGGGTTAAATAGGAGAAGTTCGGAATGGGCAGCAGTATCTGCAGGTGTTCCGCAAGGCTCGGTTCTTGGTCCCTTATTCTTTCTTATTTATATCGATGACCTCACTAGAAATGTAGCTGGTGGAGTTAAATTGTTTGCTGATGACACTTCTCTCTTCTCGGTTGTTAAAAACGAAAATGAAATTGTATTGAAATTAAACAGTGATCTCGAAAAACTTCGTACCTGGGCATGGCAATGGAAAATGAAGTTTAATGCAGATAAAACAGAAGAAGTCTTGTTTTCTTGTAAGCGGAATAAGCCAGTCCACCCAACCCTTAGGCTTGGTAGCAGTGGTATAATTGCAAAAATTGAACATAAGCATCTTGGTATGATACTTGATTCTAAATTGGATAGGTGGAGTTAAATTGTTTGCTGATGACACTTC
Organism: Aurelia aurita complex sp. Pacific; assembly: GCA_004194395.1. Taxonomy (NCBI): domain Eukaryota; kingdom Metazoa; phylum Cnidaria; class Scyphozoa; order Semaeostomeae; family Ulmaridae; genus Aurelia; species Aurelia aurita complex sp. Pacific. The sequence goes on from REGL01002135.1 coordinate 6,533, forward strand.
TCTCTTCTCGGTAGTTGAAAACGAAAATGAAACTGCATTGAAATTAAACAGTGATCTCGAAAAACTTCGTACCTGGGCATGGCAATGGAAAATGAAGTTTAATGCAGATAAAACAGAAGAAGTCTTGTTTTCTTGTAAGCGGAATAAGCCAGTCCACCCAACCCTTAGGCTTGGTAGCAGTGGTATAATTGCAAAAATTGAACATAAGCATCTTGGTATGATACTTGATTCTAAATTGGATTTCCAAAGTCATGTCAATGGAGCTATTGTTAAAGCAAGGAGAGGAATCGGCATGATAAAGTATCTTTCCAGGTATGTTTCCAGAGAGGTTCTTGATATGATATATAAGCTACATATAAGACCACATCTCGACTACGGCGATATTATCTACCACAAATTTGACCCTGACATGCGCTTGGCTTCACACAAAAGCTTGAACGAACGCAGTATCTTGCTGCATTAGCAGTGAGGTACAAACAGGCAGAGACTGTTTAATGAGCTAGGCTGGGAAACATTGTATGATAGAAGGTGGTATCGTAGATTGTGTCATTTCTGCTCCCTTGTCAAATCCAAATCACCTGAATACTTGTATAGCGAACTACCCCAAGAGCGACAATTGCAGTATAGTCTGAGAAATCCCTCTTGTTTTGAACAACCAGTCAGCAGAACGGCCCGCTTTGCTAGCACGTATTTTCATAATACATTATTCGAATGGAATTTACTCGACGATGAGACAAGAAATTCTAAATCCCTGCTTCACTTTAAAAATAAATTGCTTGCAATTGTTAGACCAATAAGAAACTCTACATACAAAATTTGCGACATTTCGGGTGTCAAGCTGTTGACAAAACTCCGTGTCCAGTTCAGTGCTCTAAACGAACATCGCTTCAAACATTCTTTTGACTGCCTCAGCCCAGTTTGTTTGTGGTAAAGACAATGAAAATAACAAGCACTTTCTCCTGCATTGCCCCCTATATGATGTACTTCGTAGAGATCTCTTTGACCAACTCTCTGATGTCCTAGGACTAGATGTCGCCAGTATCAATACAGTAAATCCCCGCATAAAAGAACCTAAAAGAATAAGAACCTACATGCTGTTTTTCCTAACTTATGCACCTNCTTCAAACATTCTTTTGACTGCCTCAGCCCAGTTTGTTTGTGGTAAAGACAATGAAAATAACAAGCACTTTCTCCTGCATTGCCCCCTATATGATGTACTTCGTAGAGATCTCTTTGACCAACTCTCTGATGTCCTAGGACTAGATGTCGCCAGTATCAATACAGTAAATCCCCGCATAAAAGAACCTAAAAGAATAAGAACCTACATGCTGTTTTTCCTAACTTATGCACCTTGTAATTAAGAACCTGTTTCAGTTTGATCAAAAATATGTTCTTATAGCAGGGGTAGCAAAGTTGATTTTGGATTGTCAGTGTTAAGTTCATTTTTGTCCCAGTGGGCTTTTAATGCTTGAATCTCCTCCCCTGCTGTTTGAAAGCTTAGCATTGGTTATTAGGTATATTATAACCTTGCCAAATTAAATAGTAGGGCTGAAAATCATTGACGAAGGTTCTAAAATGGCCTACGCAAGGTACTCTTCAAATAAGAACCATTATACCTTGAAATTTGGCTTAGTACCTTTAAAATAAGAACCTCTTTCAGCCTAGCTATCAAAAAAGTAGGTTCTTATATGCGGGGATTTACTGTAATATAGATGATGATACTCTTTGTCATCGACTTTTGTTTGGAAATCCATCCTTAGGTACTATTGAAAATAGAGTAATACTGGATGCGACGATCTCATTTCTCAAAAATCCTGGCCGATTTGATTGATACGGCGATGCCATATTAGCAACAGCAGTTCGCTATTAGTTTTGTGTTGTGTTCTCCTTTTCTTTCTTTTGTCGTTCCACATTACTGAGGTAGATTACCGGGAACAAGCACTGAATTTTTTTTTCTCGTTTTACACCTACGAGTTAAAAGTTCAAAACTTCCTTTGTAACCAGTAATCTGCCTTAGCTTTGTTGTTTTGTTGTCTGTTTAGTGTAATGTATCTTTAATTTTGTCGTTTTTTTCTTAGTTTTGTGTATTGAAAATTAATTTAACTGTAAGGGCCATCCATAGTGAAGACCCGGTGACTTTGTCTTTTTTCACTATGGATGGTACAGTGTAATGAAAGTATAAATATTGTAGTTTTTAATCTTGATGAAAAAAATGTTTTTGATGACTGCGTTGACTTCACGTTGAATGACCCTTCAGAGATCTTGTGCGGTTGGAATTTGGGCCGCAGTGCTGCTGCCTGCTGGGGGATTGCTTTCCGTTCGGGGTGGCAGTTGTGTTCGGGACTCTTCTGGGTCGTTTGCCAGTGGTGAGCGACGTTGAGGGGGTCTGGGCGCTGCCGTTGCCCTTGTCGGTGATGGTTCGCGGGTAGTGGCTGTGGGGGTCGTTGTTTTTGCTGCATAAGCACTTACAATGCAGCGTTCTCACATTTCCCTTTATTAATTTCCTTTACGTTACTTTATTTTCCTTTGTTTACTTAAGATTAAGAAAGTTGTATTTTGTATAATTTTTAGCCCCACTAACTGGATGACGTTATGTATTTTCTCGCTCAGTGGTGCTGCCAGGAATTGTTATCGAGGGGGTGAAACATAACAGGGGTTTAGGGCGGAGCCCCAGCAAAAATCTTGGACCACGCCCTCTAATTTGGCTGTAAATGCAACCAACGCCCCATTTACAGGTTGACTTAAAGATAAATGAATCTGTTAAAATAACACCAATNGCATAAGCACTTACAATGCAGCGTTCTCACATTTCCCTTTATTAATTTCCTTTACGTTACTTTATTTTCCTTTGTTTACTTAAGATTAAGAAAGTTGTATTTTGTATAATTTTTAGCCCCACTAACTGGATGACGTTATGTATTTTCTCGCTCAGTGGTGCTGCCAGGAATTGTTATCGAGGGGGTGAAACATAACAGGGGTTTAGGGCGGAGCCCCAGCAAAAATCTTGGACCACGCCCTCTAATTTGGCTGTAAATGCAACCAACGCCCCATTTACAGGTTGACATAAAGATAAATGAATCTGTTAAAATAACACCAATAGGGTACCACAATTAGAAAATGACGTCTTACCGGTGACCGAACGACCAACTTTGGATCCCCAACATCATCATATTATTATTTAAAGTTGATATGTACATAGTTACTAAAAACTAATTTAAATCAACTATTTACAATATAACAAAACTATTTACAAATTCAACATTTACATCTTTTGCCATCCCATTCTTTGATCCCCCTTTTAAAACTTCTCAAGTTATCAGCTCTCTTTAGTTCATCATCTAGAGTGTTCCACAGGAGACTACCTCTAAACGAAAGAGAATTTAGTCCATATCGATGTGACTGTGCTGATGGAAGCCTGCATAGCTCTTTGGTGCGGAGATTGTAAGGTATATCCTTTTTAACAAAGAACTCCCAAATATATGAAGGGTTAAGATGGTTCATGGTCTTATAAATTTCTATCATAAGACTTTGCAGATTCTTCTGGTGAACTGTAACGCTTTCAGCCCTGGCTAAAAGTTGGTCAAATGATGAGTCATAATCTCCGTACAAAACCCTCAAGGCACGTTTATTTGTCCTATTTATATCTTTGTTAGCAGTTTTGCTACAAAATAGCCATATCAAGGGACAATATGAAAAGTTTGACATGACAATTGATGTTAGTAGCATTTTAGCTTTCTCTTCATCGAGGAATGGTCTTATTCTTGAGAACGCACATAATTTTTGGTTTATTTTTCGACATAACTCCTTGACGTGGGCGTCAAATGTTAAAGAGTTGTCGATTTGTACGCCGAGGAGCTTTACCTGCTCGCTCTGCTTTATTTGTTGTCCACCGATGTTGAGGCAAAACGAGTTGTCACTCTTGAGACCTAAAAACATCATTTGAAATTTCGCTGGATTGGCACACATTCCATTATTTTTAAACCAATCTCGGAGCTTTTTTAAATCGTCCTCTAATTTTATTATGACAGCATCTACAGATGTGTCACATGCATAAATTGTTGTATCGTCAGCAAAATTGCATATCTCAGATTCCAAATCTGTGAAGAACAGATCGTTTATGAAGATATTGAAAAGCAGAGGTCCAAGTACAGACCCTTGTGGAACGCCTGTGGAAATGCTTTGAAAAGTACTGTATGCTGAGCCTACTTTCACTCTCTGTTTTCGATTAGTTAGGTAACTGTATACCAACTTCAAAGCACTAGTCTCAAATCCGTAAGCCTCTAACTTCGCTATGAGTAGATCATGGGGTATGCAATCATATGCTTTGGACAAATCCATCAGGATAGTACCAACAATGCCTTTGGTATCAAGACATTTTTTCCAGGATTCGACAACACGAAATAAGGCATGTTGAGTACTGTATCCTTGCCTAAAGCCGGACAGTAGGTGAGATAGTATTGTAGCAAAATGACTGTCCATTTGTATTCCCATAACTCTTTCATAAACTTTGGATAGAGCTGACAAGACACTAATTGGCCTGAAATTTCCTTTCCAGCTGGAATCATCGTTTTTGAAAATCGAGGAGACATCAGCTTTCTTTAATTCGTCTGGGAACGAGCAATTTTGTATGGCTGTATTTATGCAGTCAGTTAGGTATGGGCATAAGATATCCTTGACCATCTTGATTATCTTAGTGGGTATATTTCCACTGGTGTATTTGCTAGCATCTAGTCAAATCAAATCAAATCATAAATCAAATCATAAACATTCTTGAAAGTTGGTGTTACATAGTTTAAAGAAGAAACTAATTTATACCAACTATTTACAATATAATTTACAAATGTCTAAGAAATATACATAACGTAGTGGACAGGCTATTTACAAATTCGGCAATTACATTGTTCACCCGTCCAGGTTTTGATCTTTGTTTTAAAGCTTGCAACCGTTGATAGCTCCTTTATTTCATCGTTAAGATTGTTCCACAATATGCTTCGATAAACTTCATAACATCCCAAGGGTAAACATGGGAAAACTGGAATTTCTGCTCATAATTGACCTCATGTTTTTTTTTTGAGCTCATAATTGACCTCATGTAACAATTTCCGCTACCAATCTAATACGTCACTCCGTAATGGAATTGCCGCAGGGATGTCAGGTTCTCTAAGATTCAGAAATCTGAAGTATATGGCTTGTGAAAAAGAGGGCTTCGGGCTCAGCAGAATCTTCAAAGTCCAGTATACAATGTGGACACGACCATTCATTCATTTCATTTTCATTTTAAATTCTTTATACAGGGTGAAAACGGTGAAAACATTCAATCGTTAATCAAAACTGTTTTACAATGTGCCCTGTTAAAATAGAAAAAAAATAATAACAATAAATCAATTAAGAAATAACTATCTAATGCTACTTACTACATTTTTAGATGAATTACAAAAGTAAACCTATTTTTTAATTAGTCCTATCGAAAAGTACATTGCTACAGAAAGAAAGTCTGTAGCCTATACCCCACATTACACTTCAGGCAAGAACTTTCCGTAAATAGAATGATAGTTAGTTTTGGGTAAATGATTAGAACACTTCTACCGATCACATGTTACCTGGTGCTAAAATAGAATTGTTTATCATTTCGTAACGGTTGTTTAAATTAGCATCCCCAGGAAAACATTTGTTTAAATATGATATCCATTTGCTCAGAATGCATCCCATCTTTACCAGTGCCACTTGGAAACTTGCATAATTTGGTAACAGTTTTTTATGAATCACTATCGTAGGAAAATTGTTGCGCAAACACACTATAGTTTATCCTACAACGGTTCTCACAATCCAATTTGCTTGGCCTCAAAATGGAAGTCTTGACATTTCTATGATTGTTTGTCTCGGAAATTTTTCAAAAGGCCAACTTATATCATCATCATCATCATCATCATCATCATCATCATCATCATCATCATCATCATCATCATCATCATCATCATCATCATCATCATCATCATCATCATCATCATCATCATCATCATCATCATCATCATCATCATCATCATCATCATCATCATCATCATCATCATCATCATCATCATCATCATCATCATCATCATCATCATCATCATCATCATCATCATCATCATCATCATCATCATCATCATCATCATCATCATCATCATCATCATCATCATCATCATCATCATCATCATCATCATCATCATCATCATCATCATCATCATCATCATCATCATCATCATCATCATCATCATCATCATCATCATCATCATCATCATCATCATCATCATCATCATCATCATCATCATCATCATCATCATCATCATCATCATCATCATCATCATCATCATCATCATCATCATCATCATCATCATCATCATCATCATCATCATCATCATCATCATCATCATCATCATCATCATCATCATCATCATCATCATCATCATCATCATCATCATCATCATCATCATCATCATCATCATCATCATCATCATCATCATCATCATCATCATCATCATCATCATCATCATCGTCATCATCATCATCATCATCATCAATCATTTATTTATTTATTTATTTATTTATTCACAGAGTAGTCTAAACGAAACAATAGCTAAAAGTACAGCTAATTATGGCCTACAATTGGCTTAGAACATTGGCTTAAAACAACTCTCTCAGTCATTTCCCATCATTTATCCGAAAGATTCTTACCCTACACTACCCTAACTATACCCAACTACTTTCTCTTCATTCGGCTTCACAAACAGATCTTGACTTAGATCTTCCACAAGAGGGGCTTCGCCACCAGAACAAATTCCCAGTCAGTGCCCTATAGATCATCGGAAAATGCAATTAAGGCAGGCAGGGAAATTGTACAAACTTATACTCACATTGTATTTGCCAAGATCTGGGCCTTACCCCCCCCCCCTCAATATGTAACGGGGAACAAGGTTAAAAACTCATGTTGCGATTTTACGTGCGCAGAGACGGAGACAGTAACGAGACGTTGTTATGTGACGATGATCATGATACTGACTGACTAAAGATTTACATTATAAACAATTTAAATACAGATTTATTACCGGAAGCTATTACCCATAATGCAATGGAAGGAAGAAAGAGAAAGTCCATACATTATAATTAACGTGACAGAGAGGCAGTTAGTGACGTACTTGTAGATACGCGTAGTCCTACTACAAACAAGTTTACACCGGAATAAGATGAATGGAAAAAGTGGTCGTCGAGAACTTTGGGCGCCTTGCCACCCCCTCTCGGCGCTTCTGTTCCCGCTTGTAATGGTGCAGGTAATTGGAGTATTGTTGGTTTTAGTTGAATATAAAAAAGCTCTCAGTTTGAATTATTTAACCCAGTTTGAAAGTGGCTAGATTTACCAACAAGTGAACGAGTAAATGAAAGAATAACAACAAATCAAACTGATATATTAGCGAAACAATGAGCGGTTCATCGAGAAAAGGAAGGTAGTGCTGTGTGCATAGAGGCAATCTTAGTTGCATGGATTATTAACTCGGTGAGAGAATTGAATCGATTACAAAGATCACCGTCAGACATAAGCAGTAGTAGGCAACCAGAACCTTCTTGAGACATGTTGTTCGATAGAAGCAAATAGCGGATAATTGAAGAAAGGAAGGAAGTGCTGTTTGCATACAGGCAATCTTGGTTGTGTAGAACATGAACTCTGTGACAGAAAGTGCACCTATATTACAAAGATTTTCCTCAAAAATATGGAATAGGCAACCAAAGGTTTGTTTGATTCATCTCGTATAACATGGAAGCAAAGAGCAGATAATGGAGGGAAGGAGGTTGTTGTTTGCACACAGAAATGCTTAGTTATGTGGATACTTCACTGGGTTAGAGTATGTATGTATGAATGAATGAATCATTGATATACTGAAAAACAGTGTGCTGCATTATAGAAGATTATTGACAGTGATATGGAAGCAACTGAAGAGGGCTTATTGACTGAGCTTTTCATTGAGTCGAAGGAGGGTTTGAGTCGATCAATAAATGAATGTTCGCAGCTGTTTGTTTTGCTTCAAAGGAGAAACAAGGGGACGAGAGGACTAGAAGTTTCACATTCAGATGTGACTTGTACAGTTGATAGTAAGTAATGACGCTACGTGACGATAAGGCTCAGTTTTTATAATTTTGGCCAATAATTATCTCGTCAGGAGTGCCTTTTTGGATTTTGTTTCCAATTTTTTGTCCGAGATAGGAATAGCATAAGTGATTAAAATTGTTTTATTGAGAAGTCTTACGTGTTGCAAATTATTGTGAGACTTCAGAATTTATTTCTCAAAGAAAATGAAGAAGGAAGTTATATATACATTCAAATATGGTCTTAGACTGGCTACACAATCTCTGTATGCTCCTTAGAACTGATGTGTCGCTAATACATTGAGCTGGCCATCAGCAACAACAACAACAGCGAAATTGAGGGACTAGTGTAGCTAGTCTAATATGGTCTATGGAATTCGAAACAGGCCGTTTCCTTTTCCTCCTCCGCAGCTCCCAGATAAGGCATGTTCTCAAGCTGAATCTGTGGGCACGTCTCAAGCTGTGTTTTGATTGTCATTCAGTTAAATAAATAATGGTATCTGTGAATAAGGTAAACATTCTAGAATTTTCATCGATACTTTGAACGGTTTGAATCGGCTTCGAATGCCTACTTCGAATATCTCATCAGAAGAATTCCAGTTAAATTTGGTAAGGCTCGCTGCTCATCATGTTTGTTGGTTGTTGGAGAAAATTCATGGTTGTGCAATGCAAACTTTATTGTCTGTGAAATGAATTACCTGTACTTATTGATCTTGTACGTTGTACATAATGCCGTGCATGCTACCTAATTGTTACACAGCAAGTTGTTGTGTAGTGTTTTAAAAGTACCTCTTGCATCTTCCAGGTGTCCTCTTCCATGAGGACCTCAAGAACAGAATGTTAACCAAGCGTGAAAGACCGTCCATTCATGGCTTCTACAAAATCGGCAAGATCATTGGGGATGGAAATTTCGCGGTTGTTCGTGAATGCCGTAACAGGTATACTATTGCATTCTACTTTTTCTAAAGTGGTCCAAAGACGGAAAAGTGATGATCAAATTCCTAGTAGGCACGTGGTACGGGGACGACTGCACTTTAGCGGACCAAATTTCCTTACAAAACGGAAGTTGAATTGAATTGCAAACCACCCGGCTATGTTAGATAAAAAAAAAGCCCGGTAGGATTAGGGTTAAATGCACAAATGATTGGTACTTTTGAATTTAGAGGGTAGTAAATATACAGCAGTTGCCTTTGTAGGTCTCGAAAAGGCTTTCGACACTGTAAATCGTGAAATATTATTGCAAAAAAAATTGCTGCATTTAAGTCTGTTGGGGCCCTTGGCCCAATACCGGTTGGGGCCCCTTAGAATATAGCTAAAAAAATGTGTATCATAGTACTCGCGATAGCCTGTTAGCATGTATGCCATGTATGGATAAGGCCACCAGATTCAGCCGTAACCAAACAAGTGAATATTAACTAAAAATTTTGAAAGGGGAAAAAACAGAGTAAATTTTCCAACATTTTTCCAACATTTTTCCAACTGGAGGAAACTCTGCATGGCAAAGTGCGGTCGTTGCATTGAGCAACAATCTATGTGTGGTTATTGCCTTTGGGAAGTTGCAGCTTCATCTCCTTTCACAATTTGCTCTAATAGATCATCCAAAATAGGCTTTTGTGTTTGATAGGGTTGTCGCCTCTTCTATTTCTTTCTTTTTATGGACTTCAGCTTCGGTATCAACTAGATTCCTTCTTTTATCGATGAACTTTTCGAGAGGCTTTTTTAACAATAATTTCACACACAAGAGTGAAATCAACAGCACCTTATAGGCTTTTTCAAATTTTGCTCGGGGCCCAGGCCCAGTGGATCCATGGGTAAATGCGTCACTGGCAAAAACTAGAGCTATATGGTATTCATAATAAATAACTGATATGGTTCCGCTCTTATCTAACTAATAGAAAACAGTGCTGTAAGGTAAATGGGAAGCTCTCGAATATCGAATCTATAAACTGTGGAGTACCGCAAGGGTTTCCTGTCTAGGGTCTCTGCTATTTATCATATATATCAATGACCTTCATCTACATGTGAAACATTGTGACGTTAATATGTATGCTGAAGACACAAGCCTTATGTTTGCGCTGGATTCAGTTACGCATATTAACGATTGCGTCCACGATGACTTGGGTAACTTGAAATCTTGGCTAATAGCTAATAAATTGTCCCTTAATGTTGCTAAAACACAAAGCCTTGTAGTTGGCAGCAGAAAGCGACTGAAAGATATAAGTGATGATAGAGTAGCAAAGCGAACTTTCATGGTGGGTGAGGAGAATGTTGCCCTAGTAGAAAATATAAAATACCTTGGGGCAATTGTTGATAAACATTTGAGCTGGGACGAGCAAATTTCAGCAGTGACGAAAAAGGTTTCACGAGGATTAGGGATGCTACTTTTCTCCAAAAGTTTTTACCCATAGTTACTGTACAAAAATGTACAGAAGTTTATTGGAACCCTACCTCAGATACAGCTGCACGGTGTGGGGAGTTTCTGGCATCAATGGTATATATAGGTTGCAAAAACTCCAAAATAGGGCGGCACGAATAGTCACAAGCAGTGCTTATGATGCTTCAGCTCTGCCCATCATTAGAGAACTTAGTTGGCCCTCCATCAACGAGCTTATCAATTCAGAAACTTTAAAAATGGTGTACAAGTTGGTAAATGACGTAGCTCTCACTTACCTAACAGAAATTTTCGTCAGGCTATCCGATTCATGCAAGAGAGAAATGCGCAATACCAACACAGATTTGGCCCTTCCTCATCGTAAATCGGCCTTCGGACAAAAGAGCTTCTCGTATAAGAGTGCTAAATTGTGAAACGATCTTTCTATTGAAATCAAATCATCAAAAACTTATGAAACATTCAAAAATAGTATCAGCAATACCAACAGCGAATGCTGGTTCTCTCTTCCATGCATTACTTTTAATTTGCTTATTAGATTGTTTTGTAAATAAGATTATTTAATTTTGTATGCTTTTCTCTTAATTAAGTTATTGTATGTATTTGCACGGCCCACTGTAAATCAGTCCTTTGACTGACGTGGCCACCGTGCCTAAAGAATTTAAAATCAAATTAAAAATCAAATCAAACATGAAGACAATTGCAGAAACATTGTCTGTAATTTGCTGACATTGTGAATGATAAATTTTGGTTAAAGTAGGCTTGATTTTGTGATCCTATTCTTAAAGTAAACTAATATTTTGGTCTAACTTTAAAGATATTCTTCATTTTGTAGTTTTATCATTACCAGTTCATTTATTTTGCAGATCAACAAAGATAAACGTAAATGAATGCCAATGTAACGAAGTCTTGTCAGTAACTTTTCCTCAGCTAGTTTTCCATTGGAAAGCAGCCAACAACAAACTGAAAACATTTCATTACTTAATCGAAAGTGCCGCTGCATTTATTTCAATCCATTCCAATATCCAAGCACTGTCATACCTGAATGAAGTGGAGGGAATAATGGAAGAAACTGCTGATAAATGTGAATTTGATGACGCCTTTTTCATAAATGCAGAAGATAAGGCTCGTGTACAATTTTTGAATGGAGAGGTAAGGTAATCTTTCTTTATTATCCAACATAAAGCACACATGGATGGATTATTTGGATAGGCATGTTGCGATAATTCCATAATTCCAGACTGGCGTGAGAAGTCTGTTTTCTGCTCTCTTCTTCACATGTGTTTGTGTTAGAGTAGATCTAGGCTCGAGGTTTTTTTTACTTCATTTCATATATTCATCAACCAATATTGGTTCTAGTAATCTAGAATACATACACATGATACATCAAAGATATAATAGCTATTTATTCTTGGTTACATTGGATACAACGAAAATTGTATTGAGTGTAACATAAAATATTAATGATACTCTAAAAGATACTATTTTCTGGAATATTATTTTCAAATCTTTTTCTCTTTGATTCGTTTATGAATTTTGCGAAGTGTTTAAGTTCATTTTCGCGTTTATCATTTTCTAAGATATTACAAAGTATTTCTATTTTTCTTCAACAGCTAATCTAGTTGTATTACATCTCTCCATTAAGTTGAATGATAAAGTTCTCTCTTGTTGATTATGAGCACAATCAAATATAAAATGCACTAGATGTTTCTATTTTTAGTTTATGTGCACTGATCGATAGTCTTGTAAGGGCTTGTCTGTGAGGTCTAGATTGGACTAATGATAGCTATTGATAAATATTTACTTAATGTTGGTCTTTGTTTGAAATTCATGTAGAAGTTCATTTTACTCATTTGCAAGATTTTGTTTTTCCATTCTTCATCATGGATGCTTGTTAATGGTTCTTGACAATATTTCTTTATTAATTTGTTAGTTTTTGTTTAGGTTTTTTATGCGTTATACTATCTTTACAAGACTCTTTGTTAAACAGTATACTTTGATAAAAAAAGGAGCTTATCAAGTAAAGTTTTAACGTTTTTATACCAAGGAGTGTTGTTACTTTGCTTTTGATATGTCTACAAAGCAACAGTAAAGTTTTTTTCTATTTAGTATCTTCTCAATCAGGGACTTTAGGATGAAAATATTATTAGATGTTCTGATACTTGATCTAAATCCCATAAGTTTATCTGGGAATAAATTATACATTTCAAAAACTTCTGTTTATCTTGCACTACGGATTTGATTGAAGATTTTTCCCATGCAACAAGTAAGAGTTATTCCTCTATAATTTGTTTGTTCTGTTTTACATCCACTTTTGAATATAGGTTTTATTAAGTGATCTTTCCAATCTTTTAGATAATGACCATAAAAGTGCTGTCGAATGATGATTTAATCATTTTTGTGCCTTCTCTTACATTAATAAATACCTTAATACAGTCATTGGAGATATTATCAAAACCTACTGCTTTATTCCTCTTAAATTCATTTTCAATCAACAAAATATCTTGTGTTGAAATTTCTTTATTTAGCAAGTTATCTATTCTAATGTTATCACTTGATGTGAGCTTCTTAAAAGGTGCGAGTTTGTTAACTTTAATGTCCAGCTCATTATCCATTGTTTCATCAAAGGCTAAGTATCGAAAAAAGTTTATCCAGTCATTGTTTGGAATTTATTGTGAGTGGTCAATATCTGGTACATCATTGGTAATTGATTTCATAATTTTCCATTTTTCTCCTATCCTGTTTGAGCCTAAATCGTCAGTAAATTCTGTAAATTGCTGTTTGGCTGATTCCATGACTTGATAAGCTGACTCCCTTGCGTTTTTAATACAGTAAAAACCTGCAAATAAGAAGCTTCATCTATTAAGAACCAACAGCCTGAAATAATATAGTGTGCACCCAATAAATAAGAACCGTTTCAGGCTGATATCTTAACTAGGTTCTTAATAAAGCGTTTCATTCATTCACTGGGAAAGAAATGCAATCTGTTTGCCAAACAACCTCTTTCGTGAACTTCAAAACACTATTTTCAGAACTGCAGGGGTAAACTGAGTAAGCTTGGGTTGAAATGGATAAGGTCAAGAGTGCAAATAAGTTTGCCTAAGATTTAGATTCACATATTTCACTATATGTTAAGAACCTACAGCTTGATTACTGCATGTGCCTCATTGCACAAGAACCTAAACAGGCTTAGTTCAAAATCTTAGTATCTTATGTGCGGGTTTTACTGGATGCCAAATTACGTAGTTGTACCAAATATTCAGGGTTTCCTTCATATTGTTCGTCAAGGAAGGAAAATACCTAAGAAAAGACTGGGACTGAGTGCCCCTAGTCTTTATATAAATTTTGGGGCCATTTTTCGGCTTGTGTCTCATCAAAATCGTTTTCAGCATGTCAAATTGTGCACTTGTGTCAAATTTCAAACGTTTCCAACGTATTGTATGCCAAAGAAGGCAAGTGGTTAAGAAAAGACTGGGACCGAGTGCCCCCAGTCTAGAAATATATTTGGGGGCATTTTTCGGGTTGTATCTCATCGGAATCGTTTTCATCAGGTCAAGTTGTGTATTTGTACCAAATTCCAAACGTTTGCTACGTATTATATGCCAAAGAAGACAAGTGGTTAAGAAAAGACTGGGACCGAGTGCCCCCAGTCTATAAATAGATTTGGGGCCATTTTTCGGCTTGTGTCTCATCAGAATCGCTTTCAGCAGGTCAAATTCGTTATATCTACCAAATATCATGCTTGTGATATGAAATGCACGATCCTTACACTATCACTGCACTATAAGTTTGAGTGTCAATGAGTTTCTTTCTTTAGATTTAAATCTGTGTCAACTTACTAATTTGGGCTTGTGGCTGGAATTTTATCACTGGCAATGGACGGCCAGATTGTTGTTGTTGCTGCTGTTGGTTTACAAAGTTATTCATTTGGTTTGGGATTATCTCAAGATTTTGTTGCCAGGTTTGCGTGAGTTTCCAATGTTGAGGTTGTGGGGCTGCTTGTGGTATGAATTCTTGCCCATGCATAGCCAGGAGGGATACAGTGGTCTGATATTGGTAGAGATTGTATTGTGGCTGATGTGGGTTGGCATTGATAAGTTGATGTGGCACATGTTGTTTTTGGGCTGGTATTTGATGAGGATATTGCTGTTGGTGATGAGGTTGTCTTTTTGGATGCTGTATGCGTTGATTTGTTGGTGTAGTAGAATTACGGTTTGGTATTCTGTTAAAGATGATGTCTTTTATTTCTCTTACCAGGGCCTTTGTACCATCATTTGTCAGGTGAATACCATCAGTGTAGAAAGCGTTTGGGTCCTCTTCGACGCCAAAGTGATTTATGAAATTGATGTTGTGTTCTCTAGCTATTTTTCTGAATTCTTGATTTGTTTTTTTGAATGCATAGTTGAATGCAGCATTCCCAATTCTTGATAATGTTAGGGATATCGCAATTTGTACATTTGGGAACTGTGACTTAATTGTGTCAATTAATGCTTTCATTTATTGGGCTATGTTGCTTTGTTGATAATTGCTGGCTATATCGTTTGAGCCAACATGCACAATCAATAATGTGCTCTTTAACTTGCAAATGTTCCTTGGTTATCATGCTTTCCGTATCATTGATTTTACCTCCTTTCTTATAGAGACAAACAGTTTTCCTGGTTCTATGAAACTGAGTCTCATCTATACGTTGTAAAATAGAGTCTCCAATGATCAAAATATCACAGGATTGACTTAAACCTGAGGCCTGCAGATTAACTTTGGTTGCAACATCCTGTGAGGAGTTGTTGAGTGATGTTGGTGGTGGTGCCTCTTCCTTTTCTTTTATCAATGGAGACCTCTTCATGCCAGAGTTGTTGGGTGATGATTGTTTAGCAACAGGCACTTGTATCATGTCCTGTTGTGTAGACATCACCGATTTACTTTATATTTCTTCCAGGATTTCTGTTTTTTTGTTATGTCCTGCTTTTATGGCATTGATGTCTTTTCCTAAGTTGGCAATTTTTTGGGTGATGGGTGGGGCATAATTTTTTTGCCAAACGCTCAAAACGTCCATCATTGTAGTCACCTGCATTTTGTCGTGACATTCATACTTCTTCTAAGATTGTAGAAATGTTTTACTTGTTTCTACTCTATGTGTTTCAATTTTTTCTCTCATTATTAAAATGTCTGCCTTTACTTCAGATACCAATTCTAGGTCAAGGAAGAATCCATCTATTTTAGCATCCAATTTTCCAAAGGACTTGTGACGCAATGCTATATCATCTTGACAAGTTTTGATACTCGTTTTGCTCTTGTTTGACAAATCATTATTTGATATGTTGTTTAACAAATTTTGCATTTTGTTGATTTTGCCATGAGCAGATTTCAAATCATTTTGCAAGTTATCTTTGTCTCGTTGTAATTTTGCAACTGTGCATTCCAACTTATCTATGTTCTTGATAAGCCTTTATTGATTTAGTTTTCTGTCCGTGTTGAATTTTAGAATAGTTTTGTCTACTTTAGTTTGCATGGCATCTCTCAACTTTGGGGTCATCTTTGGCGTTGAACTAATCACTTTACTTGTTTCATCGATTTCGTCTGATTCTGTTTGCTGGATTTCAGTAAGCATCCAATCATCTAACCATTTGATGTCTTCGTATGATTTTCCATTTACTAGCTCTCTCAAACTTGGTAATTCTTAATCTTTCCAAAGTTTAACTGATTTAAACTGAATAATGATTGCTTACGCGCTTTTACCTCTATACATCGTCAGAGTGTATGACTGACGATTCTTGGCTTTGCTATTGTTTGTTATGATCTTGATTTTGAGTTCCTTGTCAATTGCTGTCCATTCATTAGTGAAAGTAGTTCCAGTCGTTTGGAGCTGCTTGTATCTTTCCAAGATGGCCGATTCCCATTTTGATAAACGATCTTTGTTATTTACCTCGATCGTTCCTTCTTGTCCATTCGACTTCTCAATGAAATTTTCGTTATTAGCCATTTCTTGCTCAATTTAGAGACCAGCCAGTCTCAAATCTGGAATAAGAAAAAGTGTTTAGAACATTTCGTCAGAGCTATTCAAAACGCGTGTTGCTTAGGTTGAGCAGCAAAGAAATCAGGGCGGGTCATGGGGAAACTAGTAGATGCAGGTCCCTGGCTTGAAACTGGAACCAAAAGCGTAGACTCATTACATAAGTCCCTCTACCTTTCGCTTGTTGTTGTTATTGTTGTTTTTGTTATTATCGCTCCAGTTGTCGTGGCAAGTCAGCAAGGGGAGTGAAACAGGAGACTTTTGGAATGAGTCTACTAAGAGTGCACCATTGGGAATATCTCGTGAATTCCAGAACATAAACATTGTTAATATTTTTCTCGGATTTTCAGACTAATGTGCAACGCAATGTCCAATCCTGATTGATTTCTAGCTGCAAAATAATGAACCGTAAAAACCAGGCCTTTCACAACGAAATTTATATTGGGGGGCTAGAACTTGATGCGAGCGTAGCGAGCTAAAATGAGGTCCGTGGGCTTCCACCCGGGAAAAATTATTATGACCACGCTCTTTTAGATCACTTGAAAACGCATCATTGTTGGAGAATCTGCCATTTGCAGACGGGCCTAAAGAAACTTCTTGAGTCATCACACAATGAGTATTAGCAAAAATTCAGAAAGTTTCTGGGTCATAATTGTTCTCTAGGCAGAGTTATAACAAAGATTCTACTAGGGGGGGGGGGAAATTTGCCCCCGTACTAAAATAGGGTTAAATTTATAACTCGTCTGTTTCCCCCGTCTTTCTTTACAACGAGGAGCAGATTGCTTAAAACCTGTTCCCTGCAAGACCTGATTTTTTAATAGCCTTATTGCTCATCCCTGCAAGACCTGATTTTTTGAATAGCCTTATTACTCAACATTGCTACCCTCTATTTCCTTGTCTATCAGGACAGACTACTCCGCATTTATGTTGGCTCGATGCGTGGGCTTTTTTGTGTTGGTTTTTCTACAAACGAAAGTCTTAATCCTGATACCAGTTATAGGATATCTGGATTTCTTCTGAGAATTTCCCAGTTGTTTATGAAATATTGCAGTCTTCCAGCAAGCAATGGATACTTGCCTTATTATTTGAGGAAGAAAAAGCCCTTTTATTATTGAGTGAAAAATTTTTAGTTCTTTTACCGCAGTAATCTCTTGTGCTTTTGTTGTCATGTTGAGGGAAAGCTCTATTCTCGTGGTTTTTTCTTACAACACAATCCGGCCCTCGTGCCTGAAGTTCTCTAGCGTTGGGCCTGGTTGCTGTTGTGAGCCACTGGACTTTGAAAAACAGCTGTCAGAAAAGGCTGTTTCTTTCCATCGGTACTCTTGCACACTTCTGCAGACTCCTTCTTTTCCTTAAATATGTCCATCACATGCTTCCTGAAGGGTTTACCAAACAAATGCTCATCTTCATTTGATGCTAACAGTGATGCTTGTTCTTTCGCCATTGATTTGATTTTCGTTGTACCATTGATCACAGCTGACAAAGCGTTGCAGAGTCTTTGAGATGTCATTGAGTTTGTCCAAGAAGCACAATGGATTTTTCGAGACTTTTGGTGAGGTCTTCCAAATTAATGTCAACCTTGTCTTCTTTGTGAACACTCTCCAAAAATTGGCATGTGATGGTCACGTCGTCAAACAATGATACCGTTAGCGAATGACTGCTGAAAAACTTCACAAATTGTTAACTATATTAAGGATAATTTAATAGCTATAAATGAGTACATTTTTCCACTGTCCTTAGGCCCTGATGAATATGAATCGAATGGATGAGGCGATAAAGCATTTTGTAACAGCACTGAAGCATCTTGGAAATTCACATCCCAAGTCAAGATTTGGTGTTGTCATTAGAACATTCTCAGCATACATGACTCAAGTATTACACCGCAAAATGCCAGATACATTTAAAGAACGAAGAGAGTAAGCTATTCTTTCTTATTTTCATCATAATCTAAAATAAATTTCTTATCTTTAGTAATTATCAATGCAAACAATTATTGCTGAATATGTCAGGATACATCTTTTAGCTCAGAACCCCAGCCATAGCGTCCATTGCTTTCACAGGATGCATGCGCCCTTACATTACAATATATTTGCCTTGACTTAAATGCAATACTGAAATTCGTTACGTTACAGTAAGAAAAATTCCCGCTCCCCAGTAGTACGGAGAATATCTTTTAATAAATGCACAGTACAGGCTTCAAATGAAACGTTGATGCAATCCATAGGACAAGAACTCGCTGATTCATTTCAGTTTTGCCCTCGAAGTGGTCCGCGGTATAAACTAATAGTTTTGATAAATTAATGCCACTTCTGTGTTTAATTGCTTTCAGACGGCTTCTGGAGACGACTGCACTTTAGCGGACCAAATTTCCTTGCAAAACGGAAGCTGAATTGAATTGCAAACCATTCGATCTAACTGGTATGTTGTAACGATCGAAAGTTCGAATGGCCAATCAAAATTGACTTGTCAAGATAGAAGATTTTGTTGGTCGAACGACAAACAAAAATGGCGCTAGTTTACGATGATATATATAGGATTTGCGAAAATAAGGAAAAGTTGTTTAATTGGTTAAAAGTAAAGAGATTGCTTGGCGATTATGAAAATGCAACGTGCGAAAAATGTCATTATGGAAAGCTGAGACTGCAAACCGACAAGTCATTCAGCCAAGACGGGATTTACTGGAGATGCAATAACAGCTTATGCAGAAAAAAAATATCAATCAGAAAAAATTCGTGGTTTGAGAAATCACATTTGTCATTGGAGTCAATTCTCAAGTTGACGTATTATTGGGTGTATAAATACCCAGAAGAGCTGCTCATGCATGAGCTAAAAATTGGCAGCGACCACACCGCAGTAGATTGGTACAATTTCGCCAGGGAAGTTTGTNGTCCGCGGTATAAACTAATAGTTTTGATAAATTAATGCCACTTCTGTGTTTAATTGCTTTCAGACGGCTTCTGGAGACGACTGCACTTTAGCGGACCAAATTTCCTTGCAAAACGGAAGCTGAATTGAATTGCAAACCATTCGATCTAACTGGTATGTTGTAACGATCGAAAGTTCGAATGGCCAATCAAAATTGACTTGTCAAGATAGAAGATTTTGTTGGTCGAACGACAAACAAAAATGGCGCTAGTTTACGATGATATATATATAGGATTTGCGAAAATAAGGAAAAATTGTTTAATTCGTTAAAAGAAAAGAGATTGCTTGGCGATTATGAAAATGCGACGTACGAAAAATGTCAATATGGAAAGCTGAGACAGCAAATTGACAAGTCATGCAGCCAAGACGGGATTTATTGGAGATGCAATAACAGCTTATGCAGAAAAAAATATCAATAAGAAAAAATTCGTGGTTTGAGAAATCACATTTGTCATTAGAGTCAATTCTCAAGTTGACGTATTATTGGGTATATAAATACCCAGAAGAGCTGCTCATGCATGAGCTAAAAATTGGCAGCGACCACACCGCAGTAGATTGGTACAATTTCGCCAGGGAAGTTTGTGTCGAGTTTCTCCAGCGAAAATCCGAGCAAATAGGGGGCCTGGTGAAATTTTAGAAATCGACGAATCAAAATTTGGTAAAAGTAAGTACCATCGCGGGAAAAGGGTTGAAGGAGTTTGGGTTTTTGGTGGTATTGACAGGAGAACAAAAAGATGCTTCTTGCCAACCGTTACTGACAGAAGTGCAGATACATTGATGCCCATCATCATTGAAAACATCAAGCCAGGCACAACGATTATGTTCGACTGCTGGAAAGCCTACAGCAAAATTGAAGAAAAAGGGTACTCACATTCAACTTTAAACCATGGCATTGAATTTAAAAGCAGCGAGGGCGCTTGCACAAACACCATTGAATCCACCTGGAACGCTGTGAAGAAATCTCTTCCAAAATTTGGAACAAGAAAAGAAATGTATGACTCATATTTTGCGGAATCTTGCATTCGAAAGCAATACTTAAAGCCAAGCAGCGATAGATTCTTGAAGTTTCTTGTATTGATCACAGAAGTTCACCCAGTTAAGGAGCGTAAGCCACTCGTACATTTACAGCCATGCAGCACTTTCAATAACAGCTTAGATGACTTTGTTCTGTAGCTTTGTTTTTCTTTTTAGGGGCTGACGCCCCCAAACTCCCGTTTATTAGCAATGATGTGCACTTATGATCTTTGATCTTATCCTAAACAAATTTTGAACGAAAAGAAATTTAGTTGTCGTTTGTTTCTGCATATCTTCGTCCGCCCTGTTGCTCGCGTCATCATTGCTAGGTAGTAGCAATTCAAGTCAACTTCCGACCAGGTAACGAAACTTGGTCCGCTAAAGTGCAGACTATCCGGTTTCTGCTAAAAATCAATATGTTCTCACAACCAAAAACATTAATTAACGAAGAACGGGATGGAGGCTAGTCTCATTCCACAAGTTCTTGCTTTTGCTGCGTTTCATTAAGGGGCGACTACCCCCATTACAGGCTGATTACTACAATAGGGAAAAATCCAATTTAACGAATCAAAATGTGGACTCACGTCATCAATCGAAAGAGGTAGCTTTCAACTTCCAAGAATATAACACTGCTCTGCAATCTCGTAGCATCTTAGTTGTAGGATAGGTTTATTGTCCAATGACCAAAGCAGGGATACTTTTTCCCATTCATATTTTTCAACATATGATCAATGATTACTAAATTAGAACATTGATATATTGATTTGCATTTGAGTAGCTTTTATTTTCCTATTTTTAATGTCATCTTTCAGGGAAAGTTCCCGGTTCTTGATTGAGCAGGCACACTGTTTGGCCCATCTTTCTCGATCTTATCGTTTGAAACATGACTCAAGAAGATCATACATGGTTGCTTTAGAACAGCTCAATGCTGCGGAAGAAGCAGACGAAGATTGGGTTGCGGTAATATATGTTCCCTTGTGTTTGTTTTCTTTTGTATGCAACTTTAAAATTCTATCCAATATCATTTCAGAAATTATCAACTGATTGACAACACAGTAATGATGGGGTAACATGGTAGCAACAACCTAACAAAGGGACCTACATTTAATACAAATTGTCGAAATACTCTGTGTGTGTGTGTGTGTGTGTGTGTGTGTGTGTGTGTGTGTATGGGTGTGTGTGTGTAACTTTATTTTAATTCGATTATTTACAAAGTAGCTAATAATATGTAAATTATTCAATAATGTGTACAAGAATGTATACTAATCTAAATTGAATTTACAAAATCAATAATCATGAAGCAATTATTTTCTAAGCTATAGAAATGAATTGTTTGGAACTTACAGGCACTACATTTGCAGTTTGGACCATTCCATTATTTTATTAATGATGAAAGGGGAACAGCTAGATGAAAGGGGGAGAGAGCCGAAAGGGAAGCAAAAGGAATAGCAGGAGAGTTGCAGCAAAAGTTAGGAGCAGAAAAAGGCACCGTCTATCCAAGGAGAGGTTCTAAAGCATAGCGACGTTAAATAAATAAAATAAGATAAACAAAGTGATGACTGAAGTAAACGGTACAAGTCTCGATACATGTTCATATAACACAAAAAGGAAGAAACAAAAAATGATAAATGAAATAAAACAGCCCCTTATAAAAACTCCATGACACTGTGGTGGAGCGGTAGGTCTAAGATTCGACAAGTTTGACGTTGAGTCCTTATAATGTGCAAAAGTATCCAGCTTTAACTGCCAAAAACTTTCCCTAACCCTAGTATCTCCAAACAACTTATCAATAACTTGAAAAGTAACATCCTTCAGAAAACGATGATGCCTTACCGATGCAAAATGTCTAAAAAATCCGCGTAAGTTACCATTTCTCCCTTATCAAACCTCCTGCTACTCTGCTTATAATTATCAAACCTTGGGCGGGTGGAGGTAGAAGTATTACCTACATATTGCATTCCAAAGACCTTACAACCCAACAAATAAACTACTCCCAGCGTAATGCGATCAAATCTAGAGTTAATCCTTTATTCCTTACCATACCATTCCTTGCCATCCCATATTAGGGGCAGCATACTTTGGAACGGTACACCTGGTGCTATTAAGTGCAGCAATACAATGGGCTGGGGAGGATTGCAATTGTTAAGTTTTTAGTAATAAAAGCGATATGAAATTGATTTTGGATTGTTAGTTATTCAATTTTTATCATAATACTTTAATTATTTCATATTTTTATTATAAATATGACGTCATATATAAGTATGACGTCATAGATCTTAAATTTTTGGTCATGTCAGCAAAATACAAAAATTATATATCGAATGAAAGTAGACTTCAAGATAAACTGATTGGTACCAATTGCATTGAAATCAGGTGTGTACGAGAAAAGTTATGCATTATTTTACTGATTTTCTGAGAGACCTGTTGCCAAATATGGGCATGTCATAGTCACGTGACCAATTATATAACAATGAACTATTGTTAATTCGATGCAATATTAAATTTTATTAAAAGTCACGCAAGTTCCAGTCTTTCTTCATGCTTAGTTTAAGAGTAATTGCAGGAAGTTTAGTTGGGGGGGCCTTTCTTGCCCCCCCACTTCCCCCATGTAGAATAGGGTTGATAAAGAGTTTCATTAATTCATAGGGAAATCAATGCAATCTTTTTGCCAATCAACCTCTTTTGTGAACTCTAAAACATTACTTACATAACTGTGATAGGCAGGGCCTGCAGTGGTAAACTGGGTAAGCTTGGATTGAAACGGATGGGGCCAAGATTGTAAATAAGTTTGGCTAAGATTTGGATTCACATACGGTAGTGTCCCACATATAAGAAACACAAATTTAAGAAACACAGACCCTGATTATCAAAACAATACCCCATTTTAGAAGAAACTAGTACAGTTCTGGACAAAATATTGTTCCTTATTTAACAATACTAAACAAAAACACCTCCTGGAATAATTATATCATCTACAGGAAGTGAAAATTTGCAAATGCATACCTCATTTTATAAGAAACAAGTCAGACCTGAAATGGAAAAGCTTTTTTCTTATTTGTGGGACACTACTGTATTTCCCTTTGTTAAGAGCCTACAACCTGATTACTGGATGTGCCTCATTGCATAAGAACCAAAACAGGCTAATTCTTAGGTTCTTATGTGCCGGTTTCTACTGTACCACAAAGTGCTGTTAAGTGTCATGAAGTACCGAGAAGTAATAGAAAGTACTGAGAAGTACCACAAAGTACAGTAAAGTACTATACAAAATTAAAAAGTACTGCAAAGTACCATGAAGTACCTAGAAGTACTAGAAAGTAGCAGGAAGGACCGCTAAGTACCACAAAGTGCTAGAAAGTACTGGAAAGTACCACAAGGTACGGAGAAGTACTACAAAGTACTGGGAAGTACCACAAGGTACTGTAAAGTGCAACAAAGTACCAATAAATATTAACAAGAACTGGGAAGGACTATGAGGTACTGTAAAGTACCACCAAGTACTGAGAATTAATAAAAGTACTGGGAAGTACAAGAAAGTACCACGAAGAAGTGGAAAGTATTGTAAAGTACCACAAAGTACCGAGAAGTACTAGTAAGTACTAGGAAGTACCACAAAGTACTGAGAGGGACTAGAAAGTACTGGAAAGTACCGCAAGGTACTGAGAAATATTCGAATTTACTGGGAAGTATGCTATAAATAAAGTACTGTAAAGTGCTATAAAGAGCTAGAAAGTACTGCAAAGTACCATAAAGTACCGAGAAGTAGGGCAAGACGGTATAAAGTGAACTTTTTTTTTACGTTTTTTAAGGAAATCCTAAAAAGATTGTTGCTGAGGGCAAACTTTTCAACGTTGTTTTGACATTATGTCTTTGGGTCTATTTATCAGGCAAAATTATTTCTCCAGCAAAATATCCATCTATTTCTGGCTCTTATTCGCTCAAACGTTTATCAAACTTCATACAATTAACACAGCACTTACCTGGAACATAGGGCTTTTCATTTTCTGTTCCCTTTTCGGTATGGACTTCGCTAAATTTATGTGCTTCCTTCACAAACTGCGGTCTTCCTCTTGATTGACACCCAATCGCAAGTCTTTACTAGTAGACCCTGCCCTTCTTTTCGATTGCTAGAGCCATGTACAACACAGCATACGCTTGATTTTCAAAGTGAAGGTCCCCCTTGTTTCAAATTCAAAAAGTCTCATTGCCGTATCTTTCTTCCTTCAAACAAAATACGCTTGTATCATTTCACTTTCTGTGTTTGAGGCTCTGTCGCTTCTCAAATCGACTCGAACGTACCTATGAAACCCTTCTGAAAGTGTCTGGAAATGTCACTAAATGCTTCAAGGGGTAAGCCAAGGGGTGAACCAAGTAGGGGACAGGGACAAAGTTTCCAGAAACAGATCTCTTCTTGATAAAACTTGATTAGCCATTTTCCTTTTGAGCATGTTTAAATGCCAAGAAACATATCTGCAGCAGTATTGGAGACAGCATGATAATTCATGAATTAAACAATGAGAAACAAATTAAGAAACTTGTGGTACTAAAATGCAAAAAATATCATGTTAAACTGAGAAACCTTTAATAATATGGCCTGATCCGAGGTTATCATTAGAAATAAGTCATACCTTTAAATTTAGTACAATAAAGATGACAAGAACAAAAGAAGAGCCCTTTAAATCTTATTGAGGAGGGGGACAGGGTCTACGAAAAGTTTTTCTACATCAATATAAATATCTACCTCCTACCCTGATCTTCTCGTGCACTCTTTCTTTATAAAAATGATATTTATGAGAATATTCAGGCTTAGATTCATCCAATTTTTAAGAATATCATAAGAGTATCGCTCAGCCTCTGCTCGCATATTTTAGTCTCATTTTTCAGCAGTTGCCTGCTTTGCGATGTTTGTTATAGCTGCCTAAATTTATCTGTCGTTCCACCATGTCCTGGTACAATTTTGCCTGAGACCATATCAGATTTGAGAAAAAAACAAGCATACTTTAATAATGTTTTCAGATTTAAAATGAAAATTTCTATAGCGAGGCTGGAAAAATTGATAGAATTCTTTTAAAAATGAGCGAATGTAGTTTCTGTTGGAGAGTTGTTGAAGGATGCTAGAAATACGAGGTATCAGAGGGGTCAAATGCAGACGGGTTTGGATGAGAAGAGCAATTTCAAGTAATAGGAAACGGCCTGCAAGAAAGAGTCTAGAAATGGGGTTTTGTCAACTCTGATGAAGCTCCATTTGGGTTTATTGAAGGTACTCTTTTTTATAAGAATAATATTTATAAGAATATTCATGCTTAGAATCATCCAATATTTAAGAATACTATAAGAATATTGCTCAGCCTCCACTATTTATGTCTCAATTTTCAGCAGTTGCCTGTTTTGCGCTGTTCATAACATGACATGCACTCATTTTTCTTCATAAGAAACCGCTTGTAAGAAACGGTAGGCTCAATTTTCGAAAGTTAAGAAACAACCCTACCTGAATTGAAAAAGCTAAGAAACGTTTGTAATTTACAATTATAATTTTCCTATCAACTCAAAATGTTTTGACAGTGTACAGTTATAGCAACTGTATAGACATTGTTTTAAGTGTGAATTATGTTTTTTACTTGTTTTTGAGATCTTACTAAGTAACTTGAGAGCTCAAAAAGTACGTATAACTGTACACTTTCATAAAAAGATATAAGAAACTGGTTAGAAATCGGTTGTAGCGAAATTATTCTAAAATTAAGAAACTACCTTCCAGCCCTGGGAACTTTAATTTCATATTAAGTATATTCGAAAATGAGTTTACATTTCCTCGCAAATCTTTCCCTCTAACTTTCAGATTAAAGGTTTATTTGACCCTTGATTCAGCAAGAATTTTCAAAACTTGAACTGATGCAACAGACAATACGCAAATTTCTTTTCATAAGAAACAATGAATTTAAGCCTACTGAAAGCTTTTTAAAATCATCAGATTTTCAGTTCTCAGAGTTTCTTGTTAGTTTCTTAGAGATTCCACAACAATCGTCATATTTACTTCCTGTCTCACCATAAACACTTCGAAACAAAGATTGTTAATCCTTGCTCAAATACCTTCCAAGAATACAGTAACTACAGGCAGTTTCGTTAAAAGGTATGTGTTCCACAAAAGAGGCTATGAAANCACCATAAACACTTCGAAACAAAGATTGTTAATCCTTGCTCAAATACCTTCCAAGAATACAGTAACTACAGGCAGTTTCGTTAAAAGGTATGTGTCCCACAAAAGAGGCTATGAAAATATAAGATCTCTTTCTTGAAATTTTGCCCATTGTCACCTGTACCCATTGACTTACCCCCTGTCGCATTTAGTTAACATTCCCAGATAGTTTCAGAGGGGTTTCCCAGGTGCGTTCGAATCGATTTGTGAACTTACAGGACCTCAATATAAAAGGTGAAATAATACAAGAGTATTTTGTTTGAAGGAAGAAAGATACGGCAATGAGACTTTTTGAAATTTGAAACAAGGGTATGAGGGACTTTCAGTTTTAAAATCAAGCATATGGTGTGTTGTACATTGTTCTAGCAATCGAAAAGAGGGGCAAGGGTCAACTAGTAAAGACTTGCGATTGGGTGTCAATCACGAAGAAGTCCGCAGTTTGTGAAGGAAGCACATAAAATTAGAGAAGTCCATACCTATAAAGGAAACTGAAAATGAAAAGCCCAATTTCCATTGTAAGTGCTGTGTTAATTGTATGAAGTTTGATAATTGTTTGAGTGAATAAGGGCCAGAACTAGATAGTACGCCGAGATAAAAAGGAATGAAATATTTTGTTGAAACATGCGTTAGAAAAATCAAATTTTGCCCCCTTCTTACCAATGATCCCTTTCTTTCTGTAAAGTGGTCTATTTACCCGAAAAATCTTTCTTCTGCCTCTCTTTCATTGCTTATAAACCTCGTTCACATCGTTCATCCACATCATTCAAATCACCCATTTTCTGCAGCCATTCGACAAATTTATCTTTTCCTCAATGACTCTGTCTCTCTCTATTTTCAGCACTAGAATACCTCGTTCATCCAAATCACCCGAATCACCCACTTTCTGCAGCCAGCAGATAAATTCAATTTTTTCTCAGTGATTCTCTCTCTCTCTCTCTCTCTCTCTCTCTCTCTCTCTCTCTCTCTCTCTCTCTCTCTCTCTCTTCAGTACTAAAATACCTCATTCACCCAATTCACCCGAATCACTTTCTTTCTACAGTATCGTTCGCTGATCAAGCATTGTTTCAACAACTTTATCAGCTCCCGCTGGCGTGGGTCGAAAATGGATGGGATGGAAGATCACACTCAGCAATTGACTCGAAGCATTTTTTTCTGCCTCTCTTTCATTACTTATAAACCTCATTCACATCGTTCACCCAAATCACCCGAATCACCCACTGTTAATACTTGGGGGCTCCATAGATTCGATCAAAGACAAGACGAATCTTCGACGACAGAACATAACATGGCCTACAAATCTAACACCTCGAAATTCTAGCTCACAACAACAACACGCGCTCCTCCGCATGGGCGCGTACGTAATATAACTAATAATACTAATGTGTAAATATTACATCACTCCCCCTTTTAAAAGCTAAAGTCCTGGCGAGAGTGTGTAGTCTAAAGTACTTCCAACGGAATCGGATATCCGTTACGAATTGGCGCTTGACGTGCTCTTACTGGTCTCTCATGTCTAATGTTCACGTTTGCTCGATCATTTGCGTGTTCGTGTTCATGTTCAATAACGTGTTCGTGCTCATTATCGTGTCCAAAACTGTGCTCATCATCAGAATCACTATCAGAGCTGTTTATCTGCCACTTTACACTTGCGTTTACTCTTTTGAAATGTGAAACATTTCTGGTAATACGATGCTTGGAGTTTTCGGCTGCTACTTTCGTGCCTTTTCGATTTATGACAAGGTAAGGTGTTTTATTGAACCTGGTTGTCAACTTCTTCTGCTTGATTTGTTTCACCAGAACTGTATCTCCAATATCAATTGTACTCTCTTTCGCATGTCTTCGTTTGTCTGCGTACTCCTTATTGTAACTCTGACTCTTTAGTTCATTTTCACGAGCTTCTTTGTGCTTGTTCAAAACACATTTCTTTTCGAGAGAAGGAAGTTTACCTCACACCGATCGATCGAACATTAGTTCACATGGCACTACCTTTGTGGAACTATGCGGGGTAGTGCGGTACTGTAACAGGAAACGATAAAGTTCTTGCCTCCACACTTTTCCTTCCATAACTGCTGTCTACAACGCTTTGCCCAATGGCTGTTTGAAACGTTCGACTTCTCCGTTTGCCTGAGGCCAACATGGTGTAGGTGGTTCATACACAATACCAAGCGCTTTAAGGTATCGATCAAAATCATCGCCTGAAAAGGGTGGTCCATTGTCCGTCTTCACAGTTTCTGGAATACCGTGTACTGAGAAAATCTTATCCAATTTAGGAATCACCACTGATGCTTTTGTGCTTTTGAAAATCTCGACTTCAGGAAAACGAGAGTAACGATCTATTACGACATGCAAGTAGTCCCTTGACGGCAAAGGTCCGTGAAAATCAATATGAATTTTCTCCCCGGGTCCTTTAGGCATGTCTTGTAGATGCAATGGTTCAGGTGGTGCTGGTCTGCCGACTGCTTGGCATGCAATACATGATTGAAGTGTCTTTTGCACAAGCTCATCAATACCGGGGAACCACACCTTTTCTCGAAGTAGTGCTTTTGTCTTGAATAAACCTTGGTAGTTTTCATTGGAAATGTCTAGCCTATTGCTCGTTGATGAAGCCATGACGGTATGATTATACGTGTTCCTCTAAGTAAAACTCCTTGTGATCCGACTGTAAGCTCATCTTTAATGCAACGGTATGGCTTTAGGCCATCGGTGTCCCACATGTTTGAACGTATTGCCGCGTGCAATCTTTGTAATGTGGTATCAGACTTCGTTTCACGTGCTATCTCTTCTAATGTCATTGCTTTCGGTACTGTCGGAGGATATCTTTGCGATAGAGAAAAAAATTTGTGCGAGTGCAAGCCATCTTGGATCAATGAAAACTCGAAAAACAACAAAAGGTGGTCTCTAATCAAAATGAGGCTATAACAAAATGGAGTCAGGGGGTCTAAGCGATAATTCAGTAAACTCCCCCAAATCAAGGGTCTTTACTCTTGATTTAATAACTGTGCCTGTACTTTCAATAACTCTTCAGCTGCAAAAGCTGCTACTCTTCTTGGCTTGACTTCTTTTGTCTGAATTTGCTCTTCCTGAATACGTTGCTCTTCTACTTGTGCTTTTATCTCTAAGGGGCATATTCCTTGAAGTGGTCTTTCCATTACAATCTTCCGCCCTTGGGACACCGCATCTAATCTAACTGCTCCAACTACATGATCTCTTCCTTTTATGTAACTGGAGATTTTGGCTAACTTCCAGAAACGTCGTTCAATGGTAGTGTCTATGATCAATACCAAAGTTCCAAGCTCTGGTAATG